>WURS02129443.1:0-47703 GCA_011762765.2 Rhinocypha anisoptera | reverse complement strand
AAGATAAGCCTTATATTGCTAAGTTAATGAGCGGGACACATACGTCCCGATAGCGCCTTTGGGAGCGAAAGGGTTAATGAAGAGACCTAATACAGTATGCCCTCTAACTTACGCGTCAACGCAACAACGTTGTTGAAAAGACAAAGTAAAAGGCATTAATGGAATTCGATTAATGCCTTCAATTTTGTCTTTTTAACAACGCGTAAGTTTGAAGGTTTACTGTATAAAATATATGTAATAATAAAAAAAACATTTGATTTTAGTAAGATAGCTATTTCTTCTAGTAAATAGCGATCAATAAGTTAAATCTTGCATACTGATTCACAAATAAATGGTTTTGCTTATCTCTTCTTATTACTTTACTAACTAGATATATATATCTTATAAGTTGACACGTGTAATATTAAAAAAAGTATAAAAACCTGGAATATTTTATCTCTCGACTACGTTTTGCAAGTTAATATGGTGTGAAGTTTGAACCTCAAACTTTGAGGACAAAGGTCATACCTAGTCAAAATGACTTAACCTCGGTTTATATTGACAATGTTACTATGGAAAACTTCAAAGCAATTTATCAGAAAGTACTTTAGAGATAAACGGTCGCCAGTATTGTGGCAAAACTTTGAACCAAAACCGAATTTTTGGTAGTATACCAAAATCTTTACTAGTGGTAAACAAACATTTCAGCACCAAACGATTGGTAGACGTTTACGTCTATTTTTAGCAAATAACAATTATTTCTGACTCTCACATGTCGTAATCGCCGGTTATTACTTATTCTCAAGAAGTGAACAAGTCAAACTAGCGTGATTAGTTATGGTTAGTCGAATTATCCTTGTGATAATCTAGTCAAATTCCGCTTGTTCAATCACACAGGTTGAGCAATTATAACTGTGTAACATGTCCTAGAACCAGGATTTATGGGAAATATTGAACAGATTGGACACAGTAAGTAGCACAAATAAGTTTTGTTTATCTGGTTTCCACGGTCCCATGTTGGGCAACACTACCCAGACTCAGATGTCCCTTGACAAACCATCTGTTTACGAGTGCATTCTTAGAAATAAAAATATTTAAACTTCTATTTTATTTAAGTTCAACTTAAAAAATTGAAAATTAAATCGTTTTGTGAAAAACACTAGCTTGAAGTTGTACTTGCTTTTTGTACTTAATTTTGTAATAATGCAAGTTTAAAATTGGATTGATTCTCTAATTTCTGAGAGTTATTTGATATCAACTACTGGTAGAGACGCGGGCATAGTGGTAACAGTGGTTGGCAGCAGTTGGTTTCGTGGTGATTAGCTAATACTAGTTGCGGCGAGTGGTGGCCACCAGAGAGCGCATCATCAAACTTGCACCATGCATTCATCTCAGTGATCTGCCTGTGATCAACATGTGGTGGTGAGGCACGCGTGAAAAGAACACGAGCCGGCACGCGGCAGCATCGCCGATGACACCTCGCCACACTGAAGCTAGTTAATGTGGTTGCGAGCACGATCGCACCGAGTCACCACTTAGGCCAGCCAATCGCCGATCTTTCACTGGCCACCAAATCGCGTGTTTTTTCCTGTAGTCCTGCGTCGGTGCCTCTCGGCCTGTGCTAGCACCAGCACAACCAGCACCGCTGCTCGTTAGTAACTCTCACTCACCATTGCCGCCTGCCATTCAGCCAATCTACCATTCCAATTATATGTTGTTGCATTAGTATATCTCCGGCACAAGCTTTTCCTTCTTGGTCGGTTTGATTCGATTGTCACTTGTCTTATCGGCACCGTCGCGAGCAGAGCTGCTGCCACCAAGCACGCGTTGCCCGTCTCGTCTGAGCCCATATATCACCTCATTGCTGTCTGCCTCTCTGTCACTTCGTGTCTAGTGTCTGATTCGCGCTCTTCGTGTCCTCCTGATCTTTGAAGGTAAGGCAAACGTGCCTCTGCCACCATGAACACTGGTTCATTCAAACTCTTTGCTCCTAGCTTAATCCACTCTAAAGAACCCAACCATTATGTCTCTCAGCAAGGAAGTATCGCAGCAACTGGAAGACATCGCCAACCGTCTTCGGATCAATTCGATTCGATCGACCAGCGCGGCCAAATCAGGGTAATTACTTATGAATCATGATTTTTAATGTTTATTCGGTAAATCTACCACTAGACTTCCACCTATGATGCAAGCGATGAAACTTGTTGATTACAAGGTTTTATCTTGTCTCTATTACCAATTAGGAATTTTTCCAAACCACTTTTACCTGTCAATGCTGACATTGAATTCTGTTTTGTTACAGTCATCCAACATCATGTGCCTCCATGGCGGAGATTATGTCCGTTCTCTTCTTCCACACGATGCGTTACACAGTGGACAAGCCACGAGATGCCTCTAACGATCGCTTCGTTCTCAGTACGTTATTTTCCAAAAGCAATCACAGCAATATATTTAATTATAATTGTTCAAATCATTAGGCAAGGGTCATGCGGCTCCTATTCTGTACGCTGCATGGGCAGAAGCTGGTCTTTTCCCGGTGGAAGAACTGATGAAGTTGCGCAAGATCGATTCTGATCTCGAGGGTCATCCCACTCCAAGGTTGAACTTTGTGGATGTAGCCACGGGATCACTTGGCCAAGGTCTGAGTATTGCAGCTGGTATGGCATATGTGGGCAAGTACATCGACCAATCGCCCTATCGAGTCTACTGTCTCATTGGCGATGGCGAGTCTGCCGAAGGTTCTATTTGGGAAGCGCTATCTTTTGCTTCTACCTACAAGCTTGATAATCTGGTTGCCATTTTTGACATAAACCGACTTGGCCAGAGTGAAGCCACTGCTTTTGGTCACAACATGGAACTCTACAAGAAACGCTTGGAAGCTTTTGGCTTTAATTCTATTGTTCTCGATGGTCACAATGTCAATGAGTTGTCTACTGCTTTTGATCAGGCTTCGCAGACTAAAGACAAGCCAACTGCTATTTTGGCTAAAACATTCAAAGGTCATGGCTTTCCGGATATTGAAGACAAGCTCAATTGGCACGGCAAGCCACTGGGCGACAAAGCCGAAGCTATTATTGCCCACCTCACGTCACAGCTTCGCTCATCTTCTACTACGTTGAAGCCAAAGGCACCACTCTCTCCTGCTCCTCAGGTTGACCTCACAGTCAAGCTAGTGGAGCCACCAAACTATACCAAGGGTCAGAAGGTGGCAACTCGTGAAGCATATGGAACTGCACTGGTCAAACTTGGCAAAACATGCTCGCGAGTCATTGCTATGGATGGCGACACCAAGAACAGTACCTTTGCGGAAACCTATAAGAAGAATTATAATGATCGTTACGTTGAGTGCTACATTGCTGAGCAGAACCTAGTTGGTGTGGGCATTGGTGCTGGTTGCCGCCAGCGAACCATTCCCTTCGTTTCCACTTTTGCCTCGTTCTTTACGCGTGCATTTGATCAACTCCGAATGGGTAAGTCTGGAATGTCAATTACGAGCAGAGATGTAACATGAACCATCAGGTGCTATATCGCAAGCTAACATCAAGTGCGTCGGCTCCCACTGCGGGGTCAGCATTGGTGAAGATGGTCCATCACAGATGGCTCTCGAAGACTTGGCTATGTTCCGTTCTATTCCCGGATCGGTGGTCTTCTACCCCTCTGATGCAGTTGCGATGGAGCGAGCCGCCGAATTGGCTGCCCAGTCGCATGGTATCCACTTCATTCGTACCTCGCGCCCTGCTACTCAGGTCATTTATGACAACAACGAAGTATTCGCGGTAGGCCAGGCCAAAGTGGTCCGTTCTTCACCCAAAGATCAAGTATTGGTGGTGGGAGCTTGTGTCACTCTTTATGAGGCACTTAACGCGGCGGATGTGCTTGAAAAATCGCACAACATTTCAATTCGTGTCATTGATCCATTCACTATTAAGCCACTGGATACTAAGACTCTAATTGAGAATGTCAAGCAAGTGGGTGGCAAGGTTGTCACCGTGGAAGATCATTACCCTGAAGGTAAGTGTTACATTCCGTCTTGATCCAGTGTTAACCATCTCTTGCCAGGTGGTATCGGCGAAGCAGTGGCGGGAGCTCTGGCACACTTACCTGGTGTGCTCATCAAGCGACTAGCTGTGCAAGAGGTTCCGCGCAGTGGTCCCCCAGCAGTTCTTATTGAGAAGTATGGCATTGGAGCCAATTCTATCGTCCAGGCTGTCATTAATCTACTCAAATAATCTGTTTTTATCTAAATGATTTTATTAAAATCAAGATATATAAAATAATAAAATATAACAATTTGACTGGAGTAAAACAAAATTTCGAGTAATGACATGAAACAAGTTAGGTTAAAACAATAATATAACTAATATATATATATATGTTTGAGGTATATAAAGTATCTATCAATTATAAATCAAAAAACGAATTAAGCACAGGGCTGCATGGTGGGTTGGTGAGTGTGGACATAGCGTTGAATGTCCTTGTCAATGCGCGATCGCTTGAGGGGGCAGTAGCGAAGTGTGTGAGCCATGTCTCCACCTGGGTTCTTGCACAGAGGACAAGTGTATGCGCGCAGCTTGGGGCAAGTCACTCGATTCTGACTATCCTTTAGCCAGTGAGAACGGTAGTCGATGCTCGGATCATTCGGAGCTAAATTCTTGCAAAAGACACACTCCATGCGGGGAGACGTGCGCACCTTGCGACCGCGATTCTGACCAAATATCGGACCCTCGAATGGCTTGACGGGAACAATGCCACTGTCGAGACCGAAACGCTTGTAGTACTCAATGGATCGAGCCACTAGTTTACGAGGCTGGCGAGGAGAGACAGCGTCAAGAATCTTGCTTGATGAATTGAGAGTGTGCAAATTAAAAGTGTTAGTGTCAGCCAATGTCGAATCAAAATCAAAATCAAAGTTAGATTGGAAGCCACGGTTCGAGGATTGCAAGAGATAATACAATGAGTCGATGTTCTTTTGAAAATTACTTTCTTCAGTGGGACTAGAAGGCAAAAAACTTTGATTAGCCATTGGCATGTTGCTGCCATAGGGCCAAGTGCTCAATTCAGAGGTCCAAGAAGGTGAGGTGCCCAAGGTGGAGCAACCCGAGTCAAAACTGGTTGACATGTTCAGTTGACCAGAGGCTGAGAAGGAAGACATAAACTCCATGTCTGTTTGTGCAAGAGTTGAGAGTGGCAGTGAGTGAGAGCGAAGTGGTGAGTAATGCGGCAGGACACAGAATGGCCCGATGGAAGCACTTCCCTTTCTTATATCGCCACAACGATCCGCTGACGATCGCGCGTGTCCTCTCCCTCCCGCCGCCTTCGCCCCATCGCCCTCTCCCTCGCCCCTCCTGTGCGCCCAACATGCCCCCTCACTATGTTGCGCATTGCGTTTCAGTGCCACTGGGTGCCTCACAAGCCACAATTTGTCCAATTCCTCCTACCCCCATTTCTCACCCCTCAATGTTGATCTTATTGACTAATCAATACAAATTACTCTAATCAAAATAGCCAATATAAGTGATTTGAGTACCATTTTAGAGTAGAATCCAGAAACGAAACATTGCTCACCGCTCACGTGAGTGGGAGGGATGGGCCAAGAGGAGGCCATGCGCCATGCATTGCGTCATCGCACGAAACTGACCGGCCAGTGGCGGCGATAGTGCGATAGTGGTGGTGGAGGCACCCCACCGCTTTGTCTCCATGCAGTCTCACTGTCCATTGGCCACCTCTTTCGCTGTTATCATTCTAACCATGCTGGCCTAGCCTAGGCCAATGACACTAGTCGGATGAAAGGTGAAAGTAACACCCAGTGCTACCCACATAATCGAGTCTTTGTTCACTCTTTGAGAGTTTCCTTTTTCACAATCTAACATCAATCCTTTAGATAGTACACCGCAAACAGTTGTTGCTGGAGAAAAAAGTTCTATTCGATCACTGGGGGAGTGATCACTCGATATCTAGTGCACGATCAGTAGAGCAGCAGAATCAAGATAACCACAAAGGCGATAAGACTGCCATGCATGACTTTGCACTTCCAAAGCCTCTTTGTTTCTTAAAATATAAAAGATATTTTCTAATTCTTAAAATAAAAAATAAGAATTAAGATGTGAAAAATTAGTAAATAATTATTATTTTATAATTTTTAATTTTCATAATCATATAGCTTTTAAAATAGAAATTAATGATGAATTGTATTAAAATTGAACAATAGCTCTATTACAGAAGAAAAATATTTTATAAGTTTTCGTTTTAAAATGTTGAAATGTTTAAAATGTTTGTGGTAAAAGTTGATAAACAATGAGAAGAATTTTGTGAAAACTACTTTTCGATTCATTGTGATTTTGGATTACAACAAATCTTACAGCCAAAATGTCGTACCTACTAGAACTACAGACCGGACTACTGTGTATGACGTATGACGAATTGGTACAAATTGCTGTGTTATTTACCTCTTTGGCAGATATGCCACTCCCAATAACCAAGAACTTTTCTGAATAATCCGATTTTGTTATGCTGAAATGAAACAAACACATTTGGCCAACTCAGGCGACTAAGTGAAGCGTATACGCTATGATGAAATGCATATTGCTAATCGCAATCGATTCTCTCAAGCTTGTCGAGTCAATCCTGATATTTTAGTTTTTGACTCAAGTATTGGCAGCATTAATCTTGATGGTTGTGCATTACCACCTGTTTGTAATGTGGTTATTTTGTGATTTTGGTAAAAAGAGCAAGCACAATAGGGACAGCAATTGGAATCGAGGGCCACAGTTTGAGGGCAAGATCTACAGGACGCAGATAAATCGTATCTTGCCTTGACCGCTGTGACACTTGAACAAATCACTTGTGAGCTGATTGAATAGTGACCTAAGATTAAATCTAAATTACTTTATCACCCGTTGTTTAATAAGTAATTGTGTTCGATTAATTACTAATCAAGTGTTTGTCACTGAAGCGCATAACGAGTAAAAATTAAACTACTATAGTATACTGTAGTATATGCTTCTGTCCGTTGGCACCTTTCTAGATGAGTGACTCTTCCGGCCAACCGAAAAGAGCCAACCGCACCAATTTTATTTCTAATTTACGGTGACATTAGAGAACCACTAAGCGGTTAGTTAGGAGACAAACAAGTATTTTTATTACCAATTCATCTCTATCTGTGATTGAATCGATCACGGCTTCCTTCGGGTCACCGTGTTCACCAAAACTATTTTGTTCACTTTTGACACAACTAAGCGTTTGCCTTGAAAGATACATGACCCAAAGCGTGCTTGCACAACACAATTAACACGTGGGAGTTATTCATCTACACTTATTGTGGTTTTCGCTAAATTGACTAAAGATGAACAAATACGTGCATAAAGTTGCAATAAGCGCGCAAACCAATGCGACAGGCAATTGGTTGATGAGCCTGTTGGTTGGTGAGCTCTATGATTTATGTGCTAGCAAGAAGAGAAGTATGTCCCGAACTCGGTCCGCTTCGGTGGGCAGTGGTTTGGGGAGGACGAGAGTGCAATCAGTAGTTTGTGAGTGGTTTGCCGGCGCCCAATGTCCAAACAACGAGGCACGTCTCACTGTCTCACTGTCTCACCACCGGGCGCACTCCACTCGAATTCACTCTCACCGCTTTGTCGCGCGCATTGTGTTCCGTCACAATCCAATATAAAAATCGAAACATCACCACAGTTGCCTTTGAGCTTGTTGCTTGAACGAAAGTGAAACTCAGAGTGTACAGTGAAACGAGAAGGCGACTAGTGGGAGACTGGTCACAGGCCAACTATTGTCTAGCAGCACAGCGAGTACACAGCCAGAGTCATCTTTAATCTAGCACCAGTGCCATTACCGCTGGTGCGGGTTCCGCGTTCGCACATCATCTCCACATTTAGCTGTGCTACTCGCGTTAATTTTTCTTGGGAAACTTGAAGTTATCATCTTACTGTGCCCACCAAGCTCTCATCAGTATTTCTTTTTGTATATATTAAACATAAAATGACTTCGTACTCAATTGTAATACTATTCTCTCTATTAATTAAATTTATTTTTCCAATATATTTTTTATTCATTTTTTTATTAGACAAGTATTTTTATGTTGCATCTTTGTCAGTGGTTTGGCAAAGAAGTTTTAGCGCAATTTCCATCGTATGGCCATATGAGGGATGACTATGGCAACTCATTTGGCCCGTGGATGCATCATGGATTCAACGACGACAATAATTATCTACACGAGTTTTTCGAGATGAACAGACAAAATATGCAACACCAGAAGGGTCCAAATTACCACCCACCTTATTTGGAAGGCAACCAATATCAACATGAGTCGCATGGCTATGACGAAGAGTTCAATCCGGAGGAGTACCATAAAGTTGGTCCAAATCACGGTGACTACCACCACCCAATAAGGGCAGCAGTAGTGAGTCACCACCAACGCAAGGTATATCACGTACCGGAGAGATCACACTACAACCCTACAGTGGTCAACTTTGAAGGCAAAGTGTACCCAGTAGTGTTGCATTTTAACTCCTATTCAAGTCCGCTAATTGCTAATCAGCAGCACCACGACAGTATGTATCATAACTATCCCTCGTTTCCCCAAAACGAACCATCTCATCAGACGCATAACATGAATCAAGACGCGTTCCATCCAATGTCTCCAATGATCACTCCATATAGTGGAATGTACCACTTGATTGGTCCTATGCAAAGCAAAAATAGAGCTCGTTGGGCTAACCCACCTGCGAGCTATTTGTAGGCGATCCAGTGCCGATACTTCTCGTCTCTTCTATCAGATCTCTTTTTTCTTTTAAATTTACCGTGATCAGTTAGATAATTTGTTGGTTCGATTTACTTGATCTATTGTTTCTACCTTGTTTGTGTTACATTAAACGCATCGCAATCAAAACGATTTGTTGTCGTCTTCGCTGGACTAGATGCTGTGCATCCTATGGTGCTGTCAAGTAAGCCTCTCATCGCAAATCAATTGCGCATCAACTCAATGTGCGAACATCATCCTTCCGCAGGTAAGAGGCACGCATACAATGCAACTCGATTGATAAGCAGATTTACATAATGCCAGCATTAGCATGCTGCAGACACGCAAAACGAATCAAATGAAGACAACCTCCAAGCCTAGTTGTCGTTGAACAATTTGAGCTACACTGATTCAAAGAATGGATTTCATTTTTTTGAATAGTGGACATGAAACAGACTGCTCAATTCAAACTCTTGTATGCACTTTCATTTACTAAACTGCTCTACTTTTATTTTAATCCAGCAAAGTGAAAAATATTCCCAAGACGTCAGGAGTAACGTGATTAATATTTCGAACTTTCTTGCTTCATTTTGGATAAATTATTATTTAAAAAATCAATCACCATACACCCTTCACTGTGCTTCACTTTTCATTGTAATTTTCTTGAAAAAAATGGAAGCCACCGTTTTAACTGAAATCGTTCCACACTGACACATAGTTTTGAAAACTACAACTTGACAGAAGCAATAATGTTGATTGATTGGCATTTCTAATGACCAGCCTGCTTTTCAAGTGAACAGGTGATGCGATGAAAGACCGGTCACCGGTGTGGTCTACCACCAAGTAGCTCATTCATTAATTTTTAAAACATCTTATCATGGTAGATAGACTGACCATAGATGGTTGTACTATTGACTGCGAGTAATCAATGAATCATTTTGCTTTTACAATTTTATTCGGCTACTCCTAGAATTGTTGTCTATTTATTAAAATGTCTTATTAAAAACAAATATCTTTGACTTGTTCTTTCGATTTTTATATAAAAAAATCAATATTAATTTTCTATATTATAGCTACTTGAAATTTTAAAAACTCTTTCGTTGAGTTCTCCGAATAAAAATGACAAAAAGTAGTAAAATGAAACAAAGTAATAATCTATCAAGACGCAGTGACACTTGGACGACTCAGCCCTGACACAGTGATGACACTGGAAAGACAAAGCGGAAACAATCATCCACCGGACACCACTCAATCACACACACTCTCGTCTCACTATAACTATAGTCGTTGGTTGAGGCACTTGCGTGAGCAATTGGTGTCTGTTCACACCTAGTATTCAAGTGGCAACGCTTCTGGGGTCAAAATAGTCTATCGATTGCACGTGTTTACTATCAATCAACATTATTATAGTCCAACATGGTATGATATAATATAATAATAATTGAGAATAAATCACATTGACCTAACCCAATTTAACAGTTTCGACGACAACAACGATTAAGAAGAGAATACTTGCTTCGCAAATCGTACGAGGAGCAGAAGCGGATAATCACTGAAAAGAAACAGCGAGTGAAGAAGGCTCTCGATGGTAAACTGTCACTGTTAAACAATTTCTTGAAACTAATTATCAATGGTTGATCTTTAGAACGTAAGCCCATACCTAACGACCTCAAGAGTGTTGCTTTGGACCTGCAACACACTCTGGAATGGGACGATCTAGCTTCTGAGCAAGTAACCTCGCATGAGGATGATGAGTATCGATGGGCTGGTGTTGAGGATCCCAAAGTTGTAATCACTACCTCGAGAGATCCAAGCGCAAGGTTAAAGATGTTTGCCAAAGTGAGTCTAAAGAAATAGATATATATCGGTTTGTTTTAATAGTTTGTTTATGATTGAAAGGAGATCAAATTGGTGATTCCAAATTCGCAGCGTATCAATCGTGGTAACTACCACATGAAGCAACTGATTGAGACATGTAAAGCAAACAACGTGACCGACTTTGTGATTCTACACGAGACACGCGGCGAGCCTGACGGTCTAGTGGTGTGTCACTTGCCGTTTGGACCGACTGCATACTTTCAGATACTAAACACCGTGATGCGGCACGACATTCCCAATGTGGGCACCATGTCAGAGGCTTATCCCCATCTCATTCTACATAACTTCACCAGCAAACTAGGCAAACGCGTGTCGAATATTCTCAAATACTTGTTTCCGGTGCCCAAGGAGGAGAGCAAGCGTGTGATCACCTTTGCCAACCAAGACGACTATGTCTCGTTTCGGCACCACGTCTACAAGATGGTGGAAGGCAAGGTTGAGATAGCTGAGGTTGGGCCGCGCTTTGAACTCCGACTCTACCAAATTAAGCTGGGCACAGTGGACATTGAGAAGGCGGTGGACACCGAGTGGGCCTTCAAGCCCTACATGAACACTACCAAAAAACGACGATTTCTTTCATCTCAGGATGAAGATTGAACTTGATTCATTCACTAATAAAACACTTTTATTGATCATTTTTTAAACCTATTTTTTTGTATTAAAAATAGTAAAATTATAACAGTAATAATGATGTATAGGGTGCAAAAAAATACAATATAGACAAGCTCTAACACAAACTTGTAACACTAAAGTAACAAGATTTGAATAAATTGGGAAAAAACTCATTGTATATCAAGCATTTGAACGGTTAATTGGTTCTTTTACGATAGTAATATGGTCCAGTTTTGCACTGGTTAAGGCTGATCTGGGGGTAATAACCTGAGGAGTAGTTAGAACGAGCAGTAGATAAATTGGTCACTTCGCATGGTCGTGGGTTCGAAATGCCACAATCTTCAAGCTCACGTCGTTGGTTGATGTCCAAAGTGAGTTTCTTCACAGCCTCCTTCTCAGCTCGTAGCTCTTCCTCACGAGCAAGAAAGTTCTGCACCAAATCGGAGTCAGGTGCCACTTCGATCGGTTTCAAGGTTGGTTTGTTCGATTTACCAGCTCGGGTCATTATTTTGAAGTTGAATGCTTTCTTCACGGGTTGACTATCAAGAGACATTGAGAATGAACCATGAGACTTGTTCTGTGAATTAAACTCGATTTTTTTCTTGTCAGTGTCGCGCTCAATTGGAATCGACAGTTCGCGTCCGGGACGAGCAACTTCGTGAGAACGCGAGATCATGCTTTCAGTAAGCAAAGCGTCAAACTCGCGTTGGAAAAGATCGTCTTCTTCACACTGAATCACATTGGGTTTGGAAACTTGGGTCACCTCTTCACTATCTGTATCGCTAGTTTCTTTGTGATCAGCTGGCATCTCCTCGTAATCCATGTTCTCATCGGTTTCCTCGTCGCAAAATTCGTGTTCTTCGTGACTGTCTTCACCTTCTTCATCTTCCTCAAAAAGAGGATTCATCGATTGTGAGTTAGACAAATCCTCCTCTAGAGAATCCTCTTCTTCCTCAATGGGCTCTAAGCCATTTGCGTTCATCCCGACGCCATCATATTCTGGCTTTGGGTAAAGAACTTTCTTGACTGATATTTTAGCATTTGGCATAAGTTCCTTGGCGCTATCGGCTAGTTCTTTCAAACGAGTTTCAAGCTGCTTGCAAGAGCTTTCGTAAGAATCGGCGATGCGAAACCTTGGCCGCACAAACTGGATCACGTCCTTAAAAATATTTTCAATGTAAAATTGAGCATTCGAATCCGTTGGATCTAGAGAATTTGAACTCAAGCAAGACTTTTTGAGCCAGTAGTACCTCTAAAAAGTAAAAAATTTAAATAAAAATATTAAAAAATAAACAGTAAGATTCAATAGATTCGTACCTGAAAAAACAAGAGAAAATACTCCAGTTTTTTCTTAGAAGGTGAAGAAGTAAGAAACATGCCACAGGTATTCAATATTTGAGCAACTAATCTAAGCCTCATAAGATTATTTGGAGGATCTAAAGGAGCCTTGGAAGCGTCTTGATAGTTGATTTTGTAGAGAATCAAAGAATAAAGCACATTAAACAAAAGGGTCGAGTCAATGAGATTGTAGTTGAAACACTCGGCAAGGTATTTAGCCGAAGCCATTCGGCGCTGGTTGAACTCGAACGAGTTAATCTCCATACCTAAACGGATGTCTTCGAGAAGAGTATCTAGCACACGTTGCACTGCCCAAGACTGGTGTTGACTGAGACCAACTAGAAGATGTGCCAAAGCGGATATATTATAGAACTTAAGGTTGCATGCAGAGGACAGACACTTGATTGCGAATGCACTCGTCTCCTCACTTTTCCAATCGATTTTGCGTAACTTGGTCAGCACCTTCGACAAAGTCTTTTTTGTTAACTCTTTGTAAATTATATGTTCGATAAACAGATAAATAATCGGTTTTGAAGGAGCTGAACGTAATAACTAAAAAAACAAATAAAAGTTGAAATTAATCATATGCGATGTTTTAATGCATCACAAATAACAGTACCAATTTATCTTCAGGGGGATTCACTATGTAAAAGGCATTTTCAATCATAATTTCATATCGGCTGTCTAAGACCATTCGCTGCTTAAGTCGCATCATTTGCTCCAGTAAATGTTTGGTCATGTGATACGAATCTGGGCAACGGTACAAATACTGTCCACAAGTTTCAAACAAATTACATGTCATCTCAATGTGGTGGTGATGAAAATCGCTTAACAATTTCTACATTATGAATAAAAAAATTGTTATTTCACAAATCAAAATTCAAACAATGGATATTACTAACCTTGAAGATATAGTGAACATCTGGTTTGGGAAATATGCTGAATTTAACAAGCTCTCCAATAAAACGAATAATTTTTACTTTGCTTTCAATGTACACTTGATCTTTCTTGAAGAAGTTGTACCGAAACTGGCCTTTTAATGCTGAAACAAGCTCTGAAGCAACGGTTGGCATGATTGGAGCTAATTGAGCAACAAACCGAGCGTAGAAAGGCAACAAATCAAGACGAGTGCGGGGAACTGCCATCAACGCTTTCACTAAACTCTTCCGATTGTTTTTCGTATTAAACGTGGTAGCAAATGTGAGAGCAGCCTTGTCAATAAAATCACGATTCACACAGTTAAGCAGACTAGAGAAGAAAAGATCAAGTTGGTCTTTGGTGGCGCTATAGGTTGACTTGTTGGCACTACTACTCTTCGCACCTGACTCCGCTTTCTCACTCTTGGACTCTTCCACTTTGACAAACTCATCGTTCTCGTTCAAGAGAGGCAAATCTTTATCAGAAATGCCGAATTCTTCATCAGTCATTTCTTGCAGCCTCTTCTCGATTGATTCGCTACTAGCAGATTTAGGACTAGCTTCACCGTTCTCCACAATCGCATCGTTACCCGAAGTAGTCACTTCGCCATTCTCTTTGGGACTTGTAGCGGGAGCCTCTTTGAGGCTATCCTTGTAGAGAATAGCGGGAATAAGTGACTTTAGATCAGGTAGATTTTCATAAAAAGTGCGCGTTTCTTCATCTTCCCAAATCATACCAAGATTGACATTCTCGCGAAAACGATTAGTGAAATCGAACACAACAGTGGACTCGTTCTTGTCGTTCTCATAGCCCCGCGCACTAGTCGAACTAAGTTGAGGCAATTCTTCATCTATTAGATCAGCAAATTGTTGAGTAGAAGCCCAAAGCTTTTGAAAGTCTAACTGGTTGGAGTCAAAAATTTCCTTGTGATGCTTGGAAATTTCGCCTTTGGTTTCGAGAACCCTACTCATTTCCGATTCCATATTTTGTATTCGCTTATGATCCTTCAAAACATGACTAACTAAAGAGTGGTAGTAATCTTTCAGCAAATTTTGAACTCCTTTTTGCCGATCGATTGAGAGAAAATCACACTTGGGTAAATCGATGCTGTGCTTTTCCGCTAGCAGTCTCATCTTGTGAGGGACCAAACCAGCATACTCGTTGCCGTATTGCTTGCAAAACGAAATTATTATGTTGAGGTTGCAATGATTTTCCTTGTCGTTAGTGGTCAGGATGGTTAGCAAATTTCCTAATATTGGCAGTGCGTCTTTTGTAGAAAATATACCGGTAAGAATAAGTTCGGCAAATAGTCGAATATCAATACGTAGCTTGGCAGAATTAAAAGTATCTGTAGATTTGCGAGGTAAATTTTTGATCCACGCATCGAAAAGCTGTGACGAGAACTCTTGATAACGTAAATGTAAAACCGAACAAATCTTAACACACATCGGTATCTCATTAAGCTTAATTTTAGTCTCCACTAAAGCACTGGCTAGTTCAGAAATATAGCGGGAGAGATTTAAATTTTCCAAGTCCTTCATGATGTTGTCTTTTTGCGCTTCTGTCATGTTGCGAATTTTCTTGACAAAGGCAGTATTTTTCTTGATTGAAGAATCCAACTTTACAAAAAAACTATTATCCGGATATTTAATCAGTTTAATGTCGTGGGCTTGTCTTTCTTGAAATTTTTGCTCAAAACGACTTTGTAATTCACTGGCATAACTTTTGATCAATTCCAACTCATTCTCATCTTCTTTCGTTAACGAGTTATCCTTTGAATCATCACTTCTGTTAACATCAGCCTCCATGTTTGAAACTTCACAATTATTAATATCACTCATTTTAAACTATATATATAAATAGAATTATCTGGAAACAAAGAATATATGAATTTCCATTAACGTAAAGTTTTGTCACTTACATTTTTAATATTAAAAACAATCACTCTCCAAAATGAAATTAGCTGACCATGAATCACAAACAAAATTCCAGATTTTTCGAAATCCAACAAACACTATTTACGTGTTTTGCATCCACTTTGGTTTCACTCTCAATTTTGGTAGATCTTTTCCAATAAAATTATGATATACATTCGAGAGGTTGGTAATGAAACCTAGAATATAAATTTAAGATTAAAATATATATACAAAAGAAAAAACAAAAAAATATCCAAAAACAATGAGGTGTACAAACCTTTGCGTCGAACACGCATTTCAGTCAAGTAATCGCGTGGTCGCGTTGCTTTAGACAATCTTGTGTGTGCGTGTGTGTGTGTGTACGTGTGGCAAAGTCACCTGATGAGTAATTTCCAGCAAAAAGGCTATGTGTGTATGTTAGGTTGGGTGGGTGGATCAAGCAGACCTGTAGCACATTTTCGGGTGGGCGGTAGGGTCCCAAAGAAGACAAGCTAAAATATAAGCTAATAAAGTAGTGAGTAGCGCGGCGAGTGCGCGGTGAGGCAATGTGCAGACACACTCTTAGCCCAGTTCAGAAGATCAAATGGAAAAATGCATTTTTTGTCACTTATTACTGCAGTTACAGTTTAGTTGAAAAATGTAGTTTAACCCTGAAACCTGCATTTATAGTTTTTTAGCAAATGTATTATTTTAGTAATAAACAAAATTGCATTTACGGTTTTTCACTAATTCATTTGCAATTTTTCTCAAAATACACATAAAAAGTATTTTGATTCTGTAGAGTATATTTTATTAGAGCTTAGCCGAAATGCTTCCACACTTGAATTTTTATACGGACAAAGCTGAATAACTTGTCTTAAAATGCAGTGTTCACTGAAATTCGATTTTCAATGAGTGAGTGAGAAAGAGAGAGAGAGAGGAGTGAGAACGATTGTGTGTGTATGTTTGTGCGCACCGAGAATCACTGAGAGTCGAGGGTGCAAAGAGGCGTTCGAGCCCATCCGCAGAGGACGTGCTCACACGAGCTCGATGTTGAGATCGCGCGCGTTCGGATCGCCCGACGAACGCGCTCAATCCACGATAAGGATTGGGAAGAGTGAAAAGAGGTGGGCCTATCTAATGTCAATAGAATTGAGCATCACACATAGGTCATGCCTGTTTGCCGAGTGATTGCGTTACCTAAGTGAGTGGCAGTGGTGGACTCGAGATCGCGTGCAGCAGCTGTCTGCTTCTCTCGCGGTGTGTGTGTCTGGCAATTCACTCTCGCTTCCACTCTGCGATCCCACTCCACCTCGCCTCTCACTCTTTTTTATTCTCTCTCTCCCTCTCACATCTGGGTTTCGCTTGAATCCTTTCCGAGACCCATCTTGACCTGGCCTCGTCGCCAAGGTCCTCTCCTGGCTACCTGATCAGCAAAATGTAGCGCATCATCCTGGGTTAAATCCCACTTCCAACAGGCAGTTATCTCTTCACTTTCTCTCAGCTAAAAACTCGGTTTCACTTGCGCAAGCCATGCATGTGACCAACCTGTTTGGTTCGAACTGTTCGTTACCGACTTCGCATGACCGGTTTAAAACTCAAATTTTCTCCATTCATCACAAACAAAAAAGTATTTGAATAACGTTCAATTTGTATCCATTGTTATTTTTTGTGTTTTATATTATTTTGTCGATCGATGTTATTATTGTGCGCAAAACCAAAACGCCAAAACTTACCACAAATATGCCGTGTTACATATTGTTGTCTTCGAAGACCCTATTTTGAGTGCAAATTGGAAGACAATGTCTCTGGAATTTTCTGATATTGAACATATTTTGAAGTAAGCAACCCGATTTTATTGGCGAATTTGTGCTAATTTTTGCTTGTCACGGTAGGTTTCTCAACGATGAATCCAACAGCAATGCCGGTTTCAAAAATATTTCGCAAAGTTTTCATGTAACTTTTGAGCCAAAATATAGAGACGATTTAAATTGGAGGTTTGAAATTGGGCGCTATATTGTAAGGTTTCTTTACCATCATCAAAATTTGTTGCCAAGACTCACCCATCAAGTCACTGCTTTGTACATTCTCTTTGATCTCTACAATCGCCCGAAGAAAATGCACAATCCTTTCTGCGGAGTCATTTACGACATTCTGGTAATTGTAATTTTATATTTCAACAAGTTTTAAGTATTTTTTATCTGAACTATTTAGAACATTGCTACTTATAAAGCCAACAATTTTTTATGCGACTTGTTCAACGATGGCGACCACTTTTGCAAAAAATATGTACAAAATCTAAATCCATGGTCATATGATGTCGAGCTAACTGAGACAACCCGTTCTCCGTTATCATACACAAAAATATGGGAAAATCTACCCTCTCAAAGTAGACAAACAAAAAAAGATGAACCATGGCGAGACAAGTCAAGTCAAGAATTGGGAACAAATGCATCCAACTGTGGAGATGCCAAAGTGGGCGAGCAGGCATCCAGCAATTCCAAGTCAAAATCTACGGAAGAACCGGTCTCGATCCACCCGAACACCATCTTACATTTTCCTGATTTGCCCAGTGTGGCTAAAAACTTTTTTCTTACATTGTATCTAATGGAGGCGGATTGTCTTGATCAGGTATGACTCGTTAAACACAAATTTTATTTGTGGCCAAACAATTTTAAATAGTAGTTTGCTCATCTGACATTTTTTCTTTGTTTAGTTTGTTTTCGATTTAACTCCAAGACACATCACGGAATCTGATTGTGTTTTAAATGAGGTTTGTTTGTTTGTTGCACAAAGTTTAATAGTTGTTAATTATTGTTTTGACTGTAGTTATCATACATAAAGTCATTTCGTTCGGTGATCTTAAACGAAACATGTGATCACACCGGTGATAGTCAGAAGTGCTTTGCCAACGCTTCGTCGTCCAAAGTCAAGGCATCTCAACAGTTCCACTTTTCTTTTGAACCTTTATTCAATGAAGGCACAATTGAAATGTATGTATTGTGGTGTTTCATTATATTGAGAACTATATAGTAATTTGTTTGATCAATAGGAATTTGCTCGAAGAGCGAAATCCTTCTGAGAAAAAACAAAAGTTTTTGCGGATGCTGTTCAAGTTGGATCAAACAAGTGACTCGGTTTCACCAGAGGTTGAACCAAGTTCTCCACCCTCTCCCACTCCTTCCGATATAATGCATGCTTCAACGGAACTTTCAGCAGTTCACCTATCGTCAAAAGTTGAGAACACCTGTGACAATGTTAAAGAGAACTGGAAGCCAGTTGAAAATGCGGAAGACACTGCATCTCATGATGAGGGTTCATTTGAGCATGATGAAATTCTCAAGTTGTTAAAGAAAGCATGTTCCGGTTCGTTGACCTTGATTCAGCAGCAATCAGTGCTTGACAAGTTGATCATGAGTCCAAGGTTGGCATTTAATTTTGGAATGAGTCCAGTGAAGTTTCCCGAACTGGTGGAGAACAACCCAGTGATTGCCAACGAAGTTCTTCTGATCTACATGAAAGCATCTCCACTGACCGAGTCGGAGAGTCAAGCAGAAGGGTTGCCTGAGGTCTCCTCTAACATCATCAAGGAGTATCTCTCGATGTTGGTTAACATGGATACATCAGTGCACTCGATGGAAGTGGTGAATCGGTTGTCAACCAACATCGAACTACCCACCGAGTTCATGCACCTCTACATCTCCAACTGTATTCAAACCTGTGCTACCATTAAGGACAAGTACCACCAGAATAGGTTGGTTCGCCTGGTCTGTGTCTTTCTCCAGTCACTCATCCGAAACGAGATCATCAATGTCAACGACATCTTTCCTGAGATTCAAACCTTTTGTGTTGAGTTTTCTCGCATCCGCGAAGCTGCAGCCTTGTTTCGGTTTTTGAAGCAGCTCAACACACCCGACACTTCATCATCTTTCATACCTAACCATCAGTCAAGCGGCGGTTCGAAGCTACCTTTGACTAAGAGTGAGCTTAAAAGGTCCAATGGGCCCAATGTCACCAACAAGTGAACCGACTATACATTTCTCATTTTGTAATAAACTTGTAAAAAGTATACATCTCTGTAAGATATATTATAAATGTAAAAAGTCATGTGCAAAATACAAATACTTATTTAAGTTGAAGATCATGGTGGAAATCATTTTCACCGCTAGCTTCTACTTAGGTGGAAATATGCAGCGGTGTGTGGCTTTATATCACTTACGGTGATTTCAACTTTGCTTATTTTTTATTTATTATACATGTTGGGTAGAACAGAGAAATAGAAAAAAATGATATTAAATCATAAAGGAAGATGTGTCTATATGAAGAAGTTCAATGAGGATTCAAATGCAAAGTGATCTAAATAGATCAATGTGAATTTGTATGACTGTTAATATAAATATACAAGAGAGAAGTAGGTATACATTGTTGCTTCAAGTTTTTCTCTTGGAAATTACATTTAAAGTGAAAGCTTCAATGCTTAGAATAGCATGACCAAAAGTGAAACAAGTCAAGTTGGCTAGGGTCGAAGAGGTTTGAGCCCGAGTTTGGCTCGAAGTGCATTCATCTGTGCAATTTCGTCTTCTTCACTGACAGGCTTGGTGGTGTCAGCTTCTTTGTCGGCCTTCTTCGAGGACTTGTGCTTGGTGTCGCGGTTTCGGTGTCTGTGCGAACGACGTTCAGTAGAGTGAGACCTGTCGCGATGTCTACGTTCCCGGGAATGTGACCTAGATCGACGGTGACAACGCTCTCGGGTCCGTGAGTGACTCGGGGAGACACTTCGCTTGCGTCGCTTCTCGTCAGAGAGATCGCGTCGCTTGTGGAGCGGTGAACGACGTCTTTCATCGCGATTTCCTCGCTCACTGTCCGACTCAACCTTGGCTCCACTCTCTTGTTTGTCTTCCTCCTCCAAGTTGTCCTCCGCGTCGAGATCTCCCGCAATCAAGCTGACCCGTTTAGGGAGTTGGCCATTCTCCTCGTGCACGAATCGTTTGGTGAGCCGGGGAAGAATCACATCAAACACTCGGTCTTCGCGTAGCAACGAATCGATGAATTCGTCCATATATATGACATCAAAAGCTGCCATTTATAAATAATGGTTAAAGTTGAATTTAGCACATAGAATAATATAATTTACTTACTTCCCATCTTAGACATTCGTCTCAATTTACGATAATCATTGTACAACGGTTCCAAATATTTGTATATATCCAGTGATTGACCGACAAGTCGCAAGTAGAACGCACCTAAAGCGCGTATATATCTAGAAAAACAAACACATTTTCATTATATAATTTGCAATGTTAAGTAACGTATCTCATACTTAAAGTTTTCTTGTCTTATAAACTCAATAATAATATCCTTTTCAGGCTGAATTTGAAGCAACTTGAGTGTGAGACAAAGAAAAGGCGTTGTTTTGATGTTACCACCATAGATTCCGCCAATGTATCTTAACTCGGAACCCTTGTCCACAATTAGATCGGCTATAAACAATAGAAAATAAGTTGAATCAGAAATCGAAGTAAATTATTAAAATGAATACACCAACCTGTCAAACCAAAACATTCTTCTTTCCAATAACGACACTCATAGATACGGGTGCGAATAATCTTCTCAATCAAATACTGAGGATTAGTTCCGTGTATAGTTTTAGCATCTTTCACAGTTTTGTTTGCCATGTTGGTCAACGAGCAAAAATTCAACGAACATTAAATAATTCTCACACCCCTCGCATGACAACAATAACCAGGCAATGTATTCCTGCAAAGCATGATTACCTCATTTCGATAGTATCGATTATTTCGCCATTTTCTTTTTTAATAGGTGAGCATAATGTCTGAGTTCAAAGTTTTATTTTGTTTGACCTTTTGGGCAAAATACAAACACTCTTTACTAGGATAAAATATCTTTGTTGGTAAAACTATTTATGTAAATGAATATGTTATTATTAGGGTTATTGGCAGATTACCCTCTTTTCAGCTTTCTTGCTATTTAGTACATCCTGGTACTTCGCCTTTCTAATGGTGAATTGCATCATTCCCTTCTATAGCTATTATATGGTTTACAAATACTCAACAATGAAACCGTTCAATAAAAGATCTACATTGTAAGTTGTAATGACGACATGTCAAGAAAAGAAAACTTTGCATTGGCGAAGTTAGAGAATGTTTTTGGTGGTTTCTGTAGTTTCTTGCATGTACCGTAATTTCGCGCTACTTCTGGTTATAACTATATTTTCAGAACAAAAAAGGTTCCAACAATGGTTGCAACATGTGTCACACAGTTCTAAAATTTCCAAGTTTCGTATTGGAGTACAGGAGTATTGTTGGTGGTCAGTAAATTCTTTCGAAAATCAATCAATAACTAAATAATAACAGGCTTACTTTCAACACTCTTTGGTAATTGAGGCAAAGTAAAACACTTAAGATGTGCAATAACAGGCTGTGGTGTGGACAAGTATGTCAATAGTGCACTCATGATGATCAATTTCAGTGTAACAAGAGCAAATGATTGAAACACTTTGCCACTGGCAAATATCAACAAGGCGAGAACAGCAATTAGCAGAGAAACCTAAACAGTAGTGCTCGCTTCACATTTGATGTCACCTCTAAGGCCAATATCTACACTTAAGTATTAGACTAACCGTATAAATCTAATGGAAAACTCGATTCAGGCTTAGTCAGTTTCACACCATGTACCATTAGGTAAAACGATTGGAAACTATGCGAAATAATAATGCATTATGTGCTTAAGTAATGCACTACACAAAACAACCCTTATCTTACCATTCTATAGCAGTTCATATATTAAATTTTGTCCATTTGATACAAATATTGTTTTTATCAACAACATTTATCTTAACAAATATCTGCTTTCCTGATTTCATATCATGGACATCATATTTTAGTTATTCATGTCTCCAACCATGTCCTAGCATGTAATAACAAGTAAGACCAAGCAAACAAGACTTTGTTAAATGTTATGACAATGGCAACATTTCAATAAATTCTTATAATCCATATATTGCTGGGTTGAATATTTTTTCATGTATAATGAAAAATTATCTATAGCTCTCCCTCTCTCTCTTTCTCCCTGCTCAATTCATGTATTCTTGTTTTTTATTTTGAAATGCGTTTTAGATTTTTAAGTTTATGATAGATTTAAACAAAATGATGGAAAATGCATTATGTAGCGTTTATGCACTCAGCATTTTTATTACCATTATATTTTTCAAATAGGTTTGACAAAATTTTATTATTATGATAGTAATAAAATTAAAAGTAGTGGTTGCTTGTTTCAAAATATTCGTGTTGTTCAAAATTAAAATTAAACCGTGGTGAAGAGTACGTTTTTGAATTAATAGTAGTGATGGATAGATCAGATTGGATGACTAGATTGCACTTGGCTCAGAAAAAATGTGAAAACAAGATTGATCCTTTGGATAAACACTCCCCATTTCTCCCTATCGTTAAGAATCACATTTCTCAACCACTCACTCAAGATTCATTTTTTCAAATCTGAGAACTGCTGGGCTAATGGGCTATCTAAGGGTGATCCGCTCATTTTAGACGAGAATTTTTTTAGAGAACGTTACAGTTATAATGATTATTAGTTTTGATTTTCATTAAAGATTATACAAAAAATTGATACTGATATTGACATACCATTAGTTCAAGTTTGATATGCAAAATTAAGGAAAAGAAAACAAATTTTAAATATTGTAATTTTAAATAAACATGTAAATAAAGTTAGAATCCTGTGTAATGTAAAATTAAAAAACAAAAGTAACATATTAGATTACATCAATGCCTACCACAGTCTATCAGATCTAATTTTGAATCCATCTGGACTTGTTAACTCTACCTTCCCAAATAAAAGTGCGTTGTTGCACCGTACATATTTTAATTAAATTTTATTGGAAAATGATAAGACTTTTATGGGGAGAATTTTATTTTAACTTAAAGTTCTAAAACACAATACTGAATCGTAGCAAATGGATCATGTGATGATTCAAATAACTCCAAAATGTTAATAATGTTAAAGATTGAATGATGTCAAAAAAGTGAAGCACTGAGAATGTCTAGTTAGAATTGGTAACACGATCTTAGTCTATGTCTCTTTTTGAATTTGAGTATCGTGGTATATAGACAAAGAAAGAATCACTTTTCTTGCCAGTGATCACAATCAAAGCAAAGATGGTGGAAAATATAAAAACTTAAGCATGCTAATAATTCGAATCAATAGATTCGTTAGTTAGTGAGGAAAGCAAGAGTGAATGGGGCCGCGTGCACAAGAGCCAGAGAGTTGGGCAGGCGGTCTGCCCGCATGTCTCTCTCTCTCTCTCTCTTGTGGGTAAGATGTTCGGGCCAGGACGCCCAGTGGAGCAAGCGTGGTACCGAACCACCGACGGGTGCGCTTTGAAAAGAGCGCCATCGAAAAAGGGAGCAAGGCACCGAGCAGCCCTTGGTAGCATTTGCATGCAACACACCGAGCCGTCAGGTTTGCTCTACCCACACTCGATCAGATAGTGGCACTCGAGGCACATGGTGCTTGTGTGTGTGTGATCTCACTTGGAGCCACCCACCCACCGTTGTCCACTGCACCCACGCCATTGTCTCCTCTATTGATTGATGCCATTCAAGACCACTTCCGGTTGATTTGTGGCAACACATCAAAAGTAAGTCTATATGTTCGAATTGTTATTTGTCATTTAAATTTCAAGTCTGTTTGCCACATCAATGACTTTCGAAAATTGCCGTTCTCGCTAGTTTCAAATTGATACCAACAAGCCCAAGCATCATCGGGAAAGGATGGGTGATAAATTATAAATTATTCTAGAATTATGCTTTGTCAATATGCACATGCTAACAAATTAATTACTGTTGGATAGAATTATAATAATTGCCGCTACCAATTAGCTTGCACCGGGCAAAGAGTCACCACAATGGGGGAGGGGTGCCGCTAGTGGCTGGCGCGCTACTGATAATGCGAGGCCATTAATTGAAATTTATGTTGACGCTGTGCGGAGAACAACTATGCCATGGTCATTGCTGCCACTGCTCGCTAGC
This sequence comes from Rhinocypha anisoptera, assembly GCA_011762765.2. Lineage (NCBI taxonomy): Eukaryota > Metazoa > Arthropoda > Insecta > Odonata > Chlorocyphidae > Rhinocypha > Rhinocypha anisoptera. The sequence goes on along the minus strand of WURS02129443.1, from coordinate 23,269 downwards.
TCTTCACCACAGATACTAGGGGGAGGGGGGTGAGTTTGCCAAAGCGGATTACACTAATAGATCACCATTTGCCATCAAAAATTATTATTTGATTACATTGGTTTGCAGTTAACCCCTTTGGTTTCCTACAAAACTGCCTTTGGGTAAATATTTGAAGAAATTGAGGGCTAAGTGGATTGGGTCGACACCAGTAATTCCTTGGCAAATCTTCCACCCACTTTCTCTCTCTCTCTCGCTCGTTAGAGTGTTTGAGAAACAATCAAACTTTGGCAGAGGAAACATTGACGTAGTGGCTCCATAAGGATTTGCAACGATGTGCGATTAATGATTTATTGGTGTTGATCAAATGATCAGCTTTACACTAGATGCCACCGCCATTGCCGTTACTTTTGCTGTTGTGCTAACTGCATAGCCTGGCATCTGGTCCAAACAATTCTCTCGATCCCGACTCCTAATGACCATCTCTAACACGTTGAGATTCTCTCTGACGCCTCTTCTCATGACTTTGACTCTCTCTCCCTCTTTTCTCATTTTCTCTCACTTTATTTTAACAAACAGATTTAATTATAAATTAAATTATTTATTACATTAGCCTTCGATTACTCACTTGAAAAGCGAAAAAGGGTGAAGTTACTAAGTCACAACAATCGTCCTTGTTAAGGCATGTCTGATTTGCTACTTGTCAAACGGAATTCGTTCATGAGGATTATACATTTATTTATGTTTTGGTTATATAGATTATTAGATTGCTTAAAAACACAAAAACAACGATATGTGCAATTCTTGCTTTCAAATGTTTTTCCATGTGCACAACCATATTAGAGGTAAATAATTTATCTGCAATTAAAAGTTCAAAATTTTAGTTGCCTATAAAGTGATATATATAAATTTTTAATATTAATTAGCAAAATTAACAAAATGAAGATATTAAGAAAATGAGCGAGTCGTTAAGCGCACCGATTTGGCACTGAGCATCAGTCGATGCATGCGAATGGTCGTTCGGTGACAGCTATCAATAATTCACTTGGTCCCAGAGCGAGCCTTCTCACCGTGCGCCTATTTGACTGGGACCCACTCACTGAGAGAAGTACTTCTAGATCTAGTGCACCCTTGCCGCCCGTCAGATTGCCTCATCACCAGGCGTGTTTGTCTCTCAAATGCAATTCAACAGATAAATCACTACTCGGCGCGTTCATTTCTACTCCTCTCAATTGGTGGGTTGGCCACGCAGAGTGTGAGCCCGGTGGATCTGCACCATAACTCACGGTCTACCTGCCAAACCATTGCCACCACTCCAATTCAATCTCACACACTAACAAATGGTCTTTTCTGGCCGCAATCCACTCTAATTGGACTGTCTCTGCACTCCAATCTAATCATATGCAAATGTATTGAGTTGGTTAATTTGTGTCACACCAATATGTTTTGTTTTTAGAGAAAGAGATCTCACTACAGACGACCATTCTTATTACACAATATACAATATTGTTTGCGATCAATGTCAAGTTCTAATTTTCGAATCGATGTCACTTTTACTGCTGCTTGACCACTGAGAATTGGCAGATGCAAGCGAGCTTGTCACTTGCATTTGTAAGCTCCCTAATCCGCGACCATATCGATGGATTAACGATCCACTGGACAATTGAGTTTGTACTCAGTAGACCTCTATACAAGACATAAACAGAGATGATGGCGTCTAGTTGGAAAGCAAACAAATATTTTGAATAAAATTGATTCCAGAACATAGAGTGTGTTGTTGTTTGCTTTTTTATTATGCAATATATAAACAGAAAAAGTTGAATTTGAAAAAAAACTTCGATTATATTTAGTCTCGGTACTAAAAATGAAAATGGTACGACCGGAAATGAAACGGTTAGCAATCTTCCCGGGTAACAGTTTGAAGTTGACAAACAAAATTAACACTGACAAGCTTGTCAATTTGAACTAATGGTAACTTTAACGGTGACAGTTGTGACGAGAAGAGTGCGCAAGTAAAATGGCAACCTCGGAACCGATCCAGGTGGAGTGCCAAGAGCGGCGCAGTTCTCCCAGCATCGACTATCAACTGATCAACGTCAACATAACCAGTTCTTCTCCGCCAGAGACAGATAAGCATCAGCAAACGAGCTCGATAGGTAGCACAACACAATCTGGCAAGCTCGCTATAACACGAGCCAATAGTGCCAAACACCAGACGGGCAGTCACGTGAGTTGCGGGCAGGCAGGCCACTCGCCCAGATCATCCACCATCACTTTCCAAGAACCTCTTGCTTCCACTATCAAGAGACCCAATTCGACTATTGGCATTCCGAGCTCGATGATTCCTAATAGTCAATCTTTATACAATAGTTTATCAGATAAGTCATGTCATGTAGTTTACGGTGACTACGTCAGTAGCAACCACAGCAGCAATCTCAATCTCAATCCAATGGCTACAATTGAGACACCAGAGTCTGATATCTATGCTGTCGATTTCAATCCGGTGGTTCGTGAAAAAGCCGCCTCGTTAACATTGCCTGACTCTAAGCTACACCTTCTGCGTAAAGGTTCATCTAACCCGTTTTTGACTACCAAAAACAGTGGTAAGTTGATGCCTTAGAGCATAGTAGAGGATATGAGTTAACTTGACATATCGCGCAGTATCGCCAGGTCAGTACAGTTTGCCCTCTGAGCGCACTTCGATCATTCTGAATGGTAACATTCTGCACTCGATCTCGCCAATCGCACCTGGTCGGCCACCAGCGCCGCGTACTTCCTCTTCCCACCAGCTCTCGATTTACGTGCAAGACAACGCAGCACTGAATGGAAGCGGCAATCTAGGACCAATCGACTCTCGACTCATGGGGTCAGTATTGAAACCCCGAGGTTCTACCATGTCGACCATGACTACCAGTGCACACCATCGCTCTTCCTATATTGGCGACGATGAGCACTATCACTTGCACCAGCAATATCTCGCCACCAGTGGGCGCAAAGACACCATCATTAGCATTGGGAAAAATCTGCAAATTCAATTCAAAAGTCCTTCTACCAGACGTCTTTCATGGCGATATCGAACCTGTTTGGAAAAATTTCTTCTTATCCTTTTACTTGGATTACTGATGGCTACCATGCTTTATCTTTATATACCAAACATTGTTTTTCGCGGTAAGTAGTTGTAACGCTGGCATGTCTGAGTGCATCTAGTATTTGTTATACAGAGCAACAGCACAAAGTATGCACCTCGATGGAGTGTGTCAAAACAGGTAGGTTTGCATCAATGGCATTTGTAACACCGCATTACAGTTTTGCATTGATAGCGGCCTCGTTACTGAATGCTATGGATTTGACTGCTGATCCATGTGAAGACTTTTTTCAATTCGCATGTGGCACTTGGGTCAAGAAACATGTGATTCCTGAAGATAAACCTAGTACCTCAACTTTCGAAGTGATGGCTGATGAAATGCAAATTATTTTAAAGGGTAAATAGAGGGTCCCTAATGCTACCGTTGCAAATGACACTGCAGAGTTGTCTTTAGATATCTTAGAACAGCCACCAAACAGCGCGGACAACAGTGCAACCATGAAGGCCAAGCGCTTCTACCAGTCATGCATGAATATTCGTAAGTTACTCGATCGTAGCTTGCAATAAACACTACTAGACTATTAAGTAATCTAATTAGGTTAGCTATTGGCAAATATACCCAAGTTTGGTCTGTGCCACAATGGGTGATTTGAGTACAAAGTTTGTCGGGTGACATTCGGCTAGTGCACGCGCCATCGACTCTTTTCGAACTAATTGAGCTCTGCTCACACAATGACTAGAGACAAGCTATCAGAATTGCTTACCAATGCGTCTCTCGATATCTGGCTACTGAGCAACCCAAACCACATGACCAATTCTTGTGCGTTGATCCACCAGTAAAAACGGGCAATTAACACAATTCCCGCGACAATAGCATTTATGATAACAATGACCATAAAGTTAATCGGTCATAACAATCGCCACTTGACTCCTAACCAGCACGATAGAATGAGAGACTATCCTCTTCTGCAAAGCAAAGTGTGTAGTATACTATAGTGCATATATTTTACTCCAAGATTGGCCAGTGGTGTAGTGCAGCCTGCATCTGGTTCCACTGCTCTGTACACCTAAGAGCAGCGTGTGGGCACTGTGCAAACATAGCCAAAATGAACTCATTAATCATTCGCAATTATTCAAACACAGAATTGACCACAATTCAATTAGATTTTCGCGAATCTGTCTATTACTTGTGCATCACACTAACGGTTCCAACGGTTGATTTTTGACCTCACTGCATTATGGCTTCCCATTTTCAATCATGATTGGCTATTGAGCAAAATATCAATTGCTTTTATCAAGTTTAACAATAATGCCCTGCGGATATTGGTTTGCAATCAACATTTCTAGCACATAATAAAAAAGTGTAGATATTAGGGCAGATGGCACTGATTTCAACCATTATTAATACAATATTCGCACCATTTGAAAATTTCTATACAATTTAATTTATTATTTACCCCACTAGTCCAAACCATTAAATCAAATATCAAATAATAATTTAAATACCCAGGTGAATTATGATAATTTACTAATTAGATAGACTGAGAATACGCACAAACGAGCTTATTGTGAAACCCAACAAACTCTGGTGGCATTTCAAATGAAAAAAAGTAAAATAATGATTAATTAAGCCTGTAGAATCAGTATCCAATGGATAGTGTACTAAAATGAAGTGTGTACTTGTGTGTGCAGAGCAAATAGAGATGGTGGGAGTGGAGCCAATCTACCGTGCACTGAGCGAGGTAGGAGGTTGGCCAGTGATGGATCCCAAATGGGACGCCACCAAGCTGGAGCAGACTCGCATTGCCGCGGGCACTACCTTGACCATCGACAAGCCTAATGTGAAGCGTTATATGAATTTCAACCTGGAGAACTTGATGGGTAAAATTCGCGGCGACTTCAACCAGCCAATCATTGTGGAACAATATGTCGGACCGGATGATCGAAACTCATCGCACAACATAATCCAGTTTGATCAAACCAGCTTTGGCTTACCTAGTCGTGAATATTTTCTCAAAGAAGAGCCCAACAGAGAAAAGGATGCTTATCTTGAACTGATGGTAGACATCGCCGAACTTATGGGAGCCAAGCGAGACTACGCTTTGGAGGAAATGAGCAAAGTGCTTGAATTCGAGACTGAACTAGCTAACGTAATGACATGATAGTGCTCACAAGCCCATCCCACTGGTTATGTTTATTTTTGCTTTACAGGCATCTATGCCCGAAGCAGATCGACACGACACGAGCGCCATCTATAACAAGATGACTATTCGCAAGCTAAAAGAAACAGTACCAGAATTTGATTGGATGGCTTATCTCAAGAGTTTCATGCCGATGGATGTTGGACTTGACGAAGAAGTAGTGGTATATTCGCTGGAATACTACAAAAAGATGGGCAAAATATTGACACGCGTGATTCAGCATGATAAACGAATTATCATCAACTATGCAGTTTGGCGATTAATGAAGAGTTTATTGCCATTTCTTGACGGCGAGTTTGGCGTGAAACGAGCCAAATTTCGCAAAGTGTTATCGGGTATATTCTTAAACCAGTGGATTGTTGGGCTAGAGTAATCTTGGTTGATCACTAGGCATCTCTGCCGATCAAAACCGATGGCGACAATGTGTCGAGTTGGTGAATAAGAAAATGGGAATGGCTGTTGGAGCACTTTTCATCAAGGACAACTTTGACCCAGCCAGCAAGGAATCAGCTCTTGAGATGATTCACAACATTCGCGAAGCATTCAACGAGCTTCTGCACTACAACGACTGGATGGACGACGAAACACGACGAGTGGCCACCGAGAAAGCCAACGCTATCAACGAACGAATCGGATACTCGGAATCACTCACCAATTCAATTGAGTTGTCTAAAGAGTACAACAACGTATGTTTTCCCAAATTAGTTTATAAATCTACTAAAATCTACATTTAGTTGGAAATTGATGAGAATCAATTTTTGGAAAATGTTTTGAATGTATATCGCTTTGAATCGCTGAAGAATTTGATGAAATTGGGAACCACGATGGACAAGAACACGTGGACTACAGACCCTGCTGTTGTCAACGCGTTCTACAGTCCCAACAGAAACGACATTGTTTTTCCCGCCGGAGTTTTACAACCGTTATTTTATTCTCATCACTTTCCTAAGTGAGTTTTCGAATTAAACTGCTAATTAACTAATATTATCATCATTATTATTATTATTGTAGGTCACTCAATTATGGAGGAATTGGTGTAGTGATAGGTCATGAGATAACACATGGCTTCGACGACAGAGGACGTCAGTTTGATAAGAATGGAAATATGAAACAGTGGTGGAACATCAAGACAATCAAAAGGTTTCGTTCACGAGCTCAGTGCATCGTTGACCAGTATTCGAGCTACGTGTTAGAAGACATTAACGCCAACATCAATGGACGCATGACTCAAGGTTTGTCTTGTATTGTTTTTAGTCCGGCTTACTGATTTCAATTTGCCAACAGGTGAAAACATTGCTGATAATGGTGGACTCAAACAAGCTTATCGGGTCGGTGCTTTTTTTCTTTAATATACTTTCTCATTTTCTACACTTACAGGCATTCAAAAAGTGGGAACGACAATATGGTGTTGAAGCTCTTTTACCAGGCTTAAATCTAACCCACGATCAACTCTTTTTTCTCAACTACGCTCAGGTTTGTAATTTGTGATTTAGTATAGTCTAGACTTAACTAGCTTCACTTACTTTTCGAAATTATGAACAGATTTGGTGTGGTTCGATGAGGCCTGAGGATGCTCTTAACAAGGTCAGATCTTCTGTTCACAGTCCTGGTCCAATCAGGTGGGAAAGTTGATAAGTTACGTTAATTGTCTCTAACAATTTGCATGCAGAGTTTTAGGTCCACTCTCTAATTCGTATGACTTTGCTAACGCTTACAATTGTCCGGTTGGCAGTCGGATGAATCCAGTGAAGAAATGCTCGGTCTGGTGAGGAATTTTCTTCTATTATCTTTATCTTGTTTTGTACAAATTTTTCGCACTCAAAGTGGATTATGATTATTAAAGCTTATTTGTTATTGCCATAAATATTGTTTATTACTGACATGGCTAATGAATTAGCATAATTGACATGTTTTATTACAAATTAAAAGTGCTTTTAGATATGCGACAAGTTTACTTTAAAATACCCTCAGTTGAATATCCTAAGGAATAAGTTTTCGATAAAGCTGTCATTTAGGAACGGTGACGCAGGTAGATCAAGTTCTGATTGGTCCCACTAACCAAACTGTCCGGGGAAGTAGAAGTGGTCTCAATTGTTTGCTCATTGTCTGGAGAGTTTTCACTGCCAGCCACACCAGCAGCTTCTAGATTCTCTTCGGCTCCTTCGGGTGATGGATTGTCTGCTACACTGGTAGGTGGTGTGGTCACTTGAGTTGGGAAATTGAATCCTACACAGTTGCCGTCAACACACTGCAAGCGATTTGCAATGCAACCAATAGAAAACGATTGTACACTTAAGCTAAGTTCTACTTACCCTGGCTTGGAAAGGACCACAACGAACAAAATTTGGACTAACATTTTCGGTGTAGACAATCTTGCCGCCCATGCGGTCTATCACACGGCAGTAAGTACGACACAAATCGCCGCTCAGATTCTAGAAAATCATTATTAGAATGATGTTTGCTTTAAGGTATCAAGCCGATCGGCACTGGCAACTTACCGTTACGGCATGTGCTCGAATGCCCATTCCTTTGTGCAACTGACGACACAGGTAATGGTCAATGTGAGTTGGCCAGCGAACCATCTTAGGGACAAGTTCTACTTTGATAAATAGTCTAAGTAATAATTCCACGTCTAGTGATGGCTACACTGACCTATTGGCTCGAGGCAAGTCATGCGAACAAGAAAGTTGAGAGTGATGACTACAATCAATGAGGCATCCATACTCAGACTAAGAGAACGACTGACGCGTCGTACGATAAATGGTGCCACATCTACACTGGTAGCGTGTTAAATAGAATCGGTGTATTAGCCAAATGGTTATCTAGGTTAGAGTTGAACTTGAATTGTCATACACATACATCAATCTAGATGGAAGTGGTGTAATGTATGTGACTCGTTTTGTATCGATCATCGGTTCAGTGGCTCGATATATGGTGGAGGTATAGTCAGACAAACAGCTTGCTGACAAGACAAACAACACAATGGACAGGGTGGTGGCTTGGCTCCAGTCACCCGTAGTGGTGGTCAAGTTCCATTCACTACTGCTGCCCGTCTCCGTTACTCTCACCACAAGCACTCCACGCCGACGGTAGGAGTTCTATCGAAACATGTCGCTTTCATTGCTTGCAGAGGTATCATGTGGCCATAAGTGCTACTATACAAACAACCAAATGTCAACACTTTGCTTTAGTTGCACAATGAAACATATCAATAGTTTATATTCAGTAAACAGTTAGAGCTCATCAAATGATAAAATTACAAAAATTAAATTATAAAATTTTAAATTGTACAACTAAATTAGAGCAATCAAAATAATGAGGTAAGGGTACAATTTGTGATGAAGTTAATTGAGATTTACTTAGAGTGGTTAGTGGTAAGGTTGAGGCTATGGTTAATGACAAATCCTGGTGGTGGCGGTGGAGGAGGTTGATTTGCTTCATTCAAAGAATTGCCATTTCCCGTCCAGGTGTCAATCGAGTTGTAGCTCAAAAGTTGAGCTTTATTAACTTTTTGTACCTCGTCAACAGTGCCTTTAGACAGACAATCGGTAGAGAGATAGGCAGGATTGATTTGACCCTGTTTGTACTCAAACCCATTGCCATTCTCTAATATCCTTTTTGAGTCGTGAGATGAGTCGAAAATTTTATCAGTTGGTTTGTTTTTGAATTCTACGTCCGGTCTAAAAATATCCTGTAATGAAGCAAACAAAACAAAATAAAATAAAACTAGCCTTGTTAGAATTTAAATCTATCACCTTTAAAGTTTTTTTGCCTCTGATCACATTGGACAACTCATATAGCATAAAAAGAGGCATCATCAGAACAGATGATAATGTCATAGCCCAACCAATGTATTCGGTGTAAACTGGAAAAATATAATCGTTGTAGACGAGCGCGTTGTGTTTCAGTATGACCATAAGAAGCATTATAATTATAATGACAGGACAGCCAAACTTGAGCATAAACCTCCAGTACAACTGTGGCTTAATGTGATACCCTAGCATCTTGTAGATATTGTTCATGTGTTTGTCCAGCCCGTAGACCCAAGCAATCGCAATTATTTCAAAAATTGCAATGAAAAATGCAGAATAAGGAACTGAGTAAGTGTCCATCAGTTGAAGAATATACACGCCAGCCTGCAAGTAGATTAGCCATTAGTCACCAGTTCAGCGTCATCTATTTATCGATAGCTTACTCCAGTGCACATCGGCAACCCACAGAGAAATAGGACAAAGCACACCAAGGCCAACACAATCGGTTTGCGCTTTTGCAGCTTAGTTGGCCAAAAATCAACCAAAGTGGAGACTACAGTTTCGACAATCGTCATTTGAGATCCAAAGCCGAGGGTGATAATCATAAAGAAGAAGATCACTGACCAGAAGGGTGACAGTGGAAGACGAGCCAAAGCAGCGGGATAGGCGACGAAGGCGAGGCCAACACCTAAAGATACGCAGTGATTGATCAACACGCCCATTGGCACGCTCTCGCCAATTACCTTGATCAGCAGCATCCTCCACTTCTTTGCCAATTTGTGCTGCCATGAATCCAATAACACTGAATATGGCAAAACCTAGTATTAAGTTTTAATTAATACAATTAAGTATTATTGATTTATATGAATATATAAAAATGTCAAACACTTACCAGCATAAATACTAGTGAGTGAGTTGCAGACCACTATCAAGATCGAATCTCTAAACAAAAAAAGAGACATTTGAATAATCACAGAAAAAGGGTTGATAAGCCTTGATCATACTTGAACAAATTGTTGTTAAATTGATTATAGCTGGACAGTGTAATCACTCCACCCATACAAATGGAGAGAGAGTAGAAAATTTGTGTGGCTGCATCCGCCCAGACTTCGATATTAGTGAGAGCTTCAAATTTAGGCGAGATGTAGTGCAAAATGCCGTTGTCCGAACCTTCCAATTGAACTCCCTTGATCAACAAGGCAGTGATCATCACATAAGGGAAAATAGCCGTGAAATACGAGACTTTGCCCAAACTTTTAGCGCCTAAGCAAAGTCCTAGATAAATTAGAATCCATGCTAATGCCAAGCACAAAACAAGATGACCGCGCAATGAACCCATGTCAGCAATGTCATTGCTCATCTCCAACACCTGGTTACTATAGCAAACCCAATCATTATCCGTAAGCAGTAGTAGTAATATACTTACTAAAAAAATTCTTGTGATGGTGACATAGTTTTATTATGAATACTGTTGTTGAACTTGTTTGCAATCGAGTTCTGTTGATTTGCTAAATCAAGACAGCTATCGGTATTCCACTCATTGCCGCATGTGGCCCAAGGCACTTCAGGCAATTTAGTAAACGAAGCATACACATAGTACATTGCCCACGCAATAACCATGTTGTAGTAAATTCCGACATAAGCGCCCATCATAAACATAGCATAACCAATGCCCTTGAATGCGGGTGACAAACGCCATACTGCAAAGTATCATTAAACATCTAATTAGAATTACCATAAATTCTTAAAATACAGAAACCAACTTTTGACCGGGCCTAAACTAGTGAATTGGCCAATTGACGATTCAAAAAAGAAAAAAGTCCAACCAAGAAAAAGAAGACTCAAAAGATATGGAACCAAAAATGAGCCTAGACAAATAGTTTAATTATTATCAATGTAAAAATCCAGTTGTGATGGATTTTTAAACATACCACCACCATTTTTATAACAGAGATATGGAAATCTACAATTATCAAAACAAGTAATTTAATTAAAACAATATTATTTCATAATTCAAGACAAGAAGCCACTTACCTCCAAACATTGCCTAGTCCAACGGCGTAACTGAGTGCGGTAAGAAAGTATTCGATCTTGTTGTTAAATTTGTCACGAGCCGCGCCATCTTCTGTCATCTTGTCAAGTTAGGTTTGATTCAAATCTATGACAAGTACAAAACTAATCGAGGCAGATTCTGGCTGGCAAAGTTTCAATCGTTATGCTTTTGTTCAATTTTTTCATGAGTTCTTTTGAATGCTGTGAGTTCAACTTCATTAAGAAACTTTTTTAACACTTTGAGTTTAAATGCAATTTTGATATATAAAATAACTGGTAACAAAATTTTGCAAAACAGTACACGTATATATATTACGTTAGCATTTGTCGAAAAAGTCTTTGGTAATTGTGTTTATTATTATCACATGAAATATAGATTAACAATGTTTTTGCTATCGCTGTCCGTGCCACATTTTATTGAAGCAACGTATCACAGATAAAGATCTACAGGTAAGGCACGATATCAGAACAAGCATTTTATTTGAATGCTTTCGTTTGTTTTAGATAAATTACACCAAACATATACATTGTCACCGCTTGTTTATTTTGCTCAACACAAGTTATTAAATTAATAGATGACTTTGTTTTACTTTTTGACTTATATTAAAATAAAAACTTATTAAACGACTGACATAAACTAGTAATTAAATCATTCACTGTCCAGTAGCAAAACTGGCTAATGCGGAAACAATTAGCCTTAGAAGGACTAATGGCTAGTTAAACATAACCTAGGCAAGTTACTGAAGAAAAAATGTCAATTCTTTGGTTGAAAGAAATTTTAAAACAAGCTAACTTAAGGTCAAATAAATAAAATTGATGTGGCAATGGCTATGTCGTAAAGATAACTAGTTTATGGAAGGTAGAGTATGTTCTTTCTGCATTTTTGTTGAGATATGGATTTATTGAAATCCACGCTATGATAAGCGTTGCAATCGTTATGTGACACGTCTCAAAGGGGTGTGACCACAATGAGCATGCACTCTGCACCTGTCACACTACCAAGTCACTCCCCCTAGCACCAATGAGTGCAGTCGCTACGATTGTGTGTGCCGTTGCGACCACAAGTGCCATCGAGGCTTTTAGTTTCATTCTCGGTAATTAATTCACATGTAAACAAGGAGGTAGAGTTAATGATAATGCAACATTTTAATAAATATGTGCATCTCAAGGCTAACCCTTGACTGCTTGAAAATTACACAAATAAACAATGCTCTTGTCTAAATTGTTGAACAAACAAAGCAATCTACAAATGTTTCACCGAGAATAGCATTAACACATGGTATTACAAGAACTACTGGCACTAATGTGTGATATATTGAAGCAGCATAAGTCATATTGAAGATAACAAGTATTTACCAAAGCAACTTCCGGTAGTGACAACACTTGATAATTAACAACCTAATGACGAGTATGGTGGTAATGAATTAGATAAGACTACCTGTATCTAATTATGAAATTGATTGAAAGTGTACTGATGAAATGTTGAAAGTCAATTCGACATTATTTTACAAAGATGTCACTTGAAATAAATTAATTAAAAAAGACAATTTCAAAGAAACACCATGCAAATAGGATAATACATGTACAAGTAAATCACAGGTTATATGAACGATGCGGTCGAAGTAGGTAATTGGCAATAAGTGTGATAAGTAGTAAGAGAATGAGACAAGCAAGTGAGAGTAAAGCGTGAATCGGTGGGCGCGAGTTGCCAAGTGCGGCGCCCAACACCTGAGCGCGCTATTTAAATGTGACCGCCATGTTGCAATCTATCAGCGCCATGTGCATTGAGCGAAGAGAAGGCAGGTTAACAACTGAATTCACTGTGAGAAAGCATTGGGACACAGAGAAGAGTCTAACCAGTGGCCATTCACTTCAACACCAGTAGAGATTCCTATAAGATACAAACCAAAAAGATTTACTTTGTTTTCACTTTGTTGGATCTATGCTGAAATGAAGACTACGAGTTCAACGAAGCACAGCTTGGTAGTGTTGCAAAAATAGATAGAAATACTTAACAGAGTGAAAAGTGCCAGTGGTTCGCATAATTGTCCCGATTTGCCGCTGTTCTCTCAACAACCTCTACCTTATGCCAATGTCAAATAAGATTTACACCTAAATACTAAGCAGCATGAGCTAATAAACCCTCTTGTCTGATCAACTAATAATTGATCAGACAAAAAGTGCATGACAAAGAATGCTCTTTGAACTAAACTGACTGGCAATAGTATACTCATAAGTATTTGAGAGGTACAAATTTTATTGCTTTGTGCCAAGTAGAGTGTCAACCTCTGTACCTTTCTATCTTAGTTTCTCTCACTGTACAGTTTTGTTTAGCTTGTTTAGCTTAGTTACACTATAAGTTATAAGATGCAACTTATAAAGTGATATCATTTGAGAGTAGTGTGAGAACATGTGGAACTTTACATATGTATTACTTTTGATGTTGGTGACATTTTTGAAGTAGTGTCACTGATTGCCACTGTCATGGCGAATGTCTCTCTGTGGCACCACGGTTGACAATAATGCTCCTGTGTTGAGTTCAATTTTCAACATTCGGTGGTTCCGCAAATTTAGAAAACTGCATTATGTGGGGATATGTTGCCCAGTACAAATCTCAACAAATGTTTGCTTGCATCATCATATATTGTTATTGTAATATCTCGATTAGTATAAATCCATAAGTAAAAACTTTTCCAAAGTTTACACAATTCTTATAACTAGAATTGCAATGCTTACCAGCTGCCTATTTTTTAGTATTAGTTACAAAATAATATTTAAAACAATGTTTGTGATAATAAGAATTCTAAGCTTTGTCTGAAACTTTGTAATCAGATTTGAGTTTAGCGTAAGAGATTAATTGAGTTGGCAATTAATTTGGTCTAATTAATAACACTGAATTGATTTTTAAGTAAAATTTTATATCTGGCATCATTCGAATCAATGTGCAATTATTTTTATAAAACAATTGACATCACAATTATTAATAAAAGCAAAGTTTTAGCTGGTTAGTTCGCATTAAGAGACAAGTGTACTGGTTGCTACGAATACTTGATGCACCTGTCATTTACTTTAAATCATAAATTTTTTAATTTGACTCATTATCAAATTAAAATGAGATAACAAAAGAGAAAGAGAGAGAAAAAAGAAAGAAGGAGAAAGCTTGAGTGTTGATAAAGAACAGTGATGAGAAGCTCTATCATCATGGCTGAGTTGATTTGAAGCATCGAATCCGAGTTGTGCAAGTTGACGGCTTGTCACCGCGGGCAGCCAGACAATGTCACTGAAGTCACTCATTCGGAACCAACATACCAGACGCCTTAATCCCAATTTGACTGATTTCATATACCAGTCCATCTCAGCCTTCTAGATTCAATTTCTCTCTCTCTCTCTCACCAACCCGTTCAATCCAAACCTGAGTCCAACAATTTCTTTTAATCATTTCGCATTTAAAATCTACTATTTCCAACAAATCCAACTTAGTAAATCAAAAACAATCAGCTTTGCTAAGATTTATATTCTCTCTCTTCTTTCCTTACTCACCCTTCCTCTCTCTCTCTCTCTTAGGTAGTAATTTAAAATCAAATAAACCAAGTAAGTACTACGCACATTAAGCATTACAAGCACAACTAGATGGTGGCTATCCAACTGAACAAATAAATGCCAACAAAAGGAGAAAATAGCTCAGTCATGTTATAGTGAAGAGGTACAACACCAAGTTGAAGTCCATCCAGAGATCACTTTCATGAAAATTTCCACAACTCATCACATGAAAGCAAGATCTCGGAGCATCGTGTGTCCAATGACATTAGACGAATGTGTCAAATAATGATTGCTTGACGTTATTTATGGCTGATCAGTACACACTTATGCCATTTGATAGGTTAACAATTTTATTTTTACCAAAAAAAGTAAGAAAAATAATTTGCAAATGTGAAAGACAACTGGCAAACAAGCAAAGAGTGATGAAGACCTAGTCATCTAGGTGACTCTTGGTAGGCTCGCAGT
Organism: Rhinocypha anisoptera; assembly: GCA_011762765.2. Taxonomy (NCBI): domain Eukaryota; kingdom Metazoa; phylum Arthropoda; class Insecta; order Odonata; family Chlorocyphidae; genus Rhinocypha; species Rhinocypha anisoptera. The sequence goes on along the minus strand of WURS02129443.1, from coordinate 8,195 downwards.
AGTGTTGATCACTTATGAACACGTGAGTACTTGCTGCTCCACTCTCACCTGTACAGGAATAAAGCATCATTCAACATGAAATCAATTCAACCTTATTAAACAAAATTTACAAAAAAATTTAATAAAATAAAAATATAAAATATACATACAGATACAAAAATATTTAAAAACAAAAAATCACTTCTATAAAAAAATTACAAAATAAAATAAGATGTTTAACAAAAACAAGGATGCAGTATAGTGAGATATGAGAAACAAATAAGGCACTGTACAAGAGAATCGACTTGAAAGCTCAAACCAAGGGCAAGACACTAGTTTCCCATTGCTCTGCGAAACGAATTGCGCATCACACTAGCGGTAGAAGCCTTGCCCGAGCCGTTTAGTCCAGATCGCACAAATGTCTTAGGTACGTTGGCTAAGTATGGCCTACCTTCACTGCTGCCAATAGAAGAGCCTCCGTTGCGTGAGACAAGATCGTTAGGCTTGACTTGCGACTCATCGTAAAGTGGTGGAGAATAGAAGCCATTGCCTGTAAGATGCTGGTTAACAGGAACTTGCACTTGCGAACTAGGCACTAAATTCCCTGTGCTGGGATTGATTTGCAAATCCTCATAGTGATGATTGATCGTGTTTCCATCACCACCGTGACTGGAGTTTGCGTTAAAGGTAGAGGATGCAAAGTTGGTTGGTGGAATTGAATTACTGGTGTTGCCACTGCCCGAACTGCCAGAGCTGATGGTGTTTGTATTGCGTCCAGGTGCGTTCGGACCTGCTGCTTGTGGGTTGTATAGAATCGACTGACCACTTCGTTGGCTCACCTGCTCGTCACTCTGGTACGAGTCGAGTCGACCTCCACCTACATCGAGCACAAGGTATGCGTTATCAAGCAATCAATGCATATGTTTCGTGAAACAAACCTGAGTGAGTGCTGCTAGTGCCATCATTGAAAGGTGGCTGTGTGGCAGTGCATTCTTGCTTTGGTCCAAACAAACCATAGTTGCGAATCTCACTGCTCTCGTCCCAGTAATGTCGCATAAAAGGCACTTTATATTTGCCTAACTTAACAAGATTGTTAGAGTTAGAAAGAGAAACATGGCCTGGGTTGACATCAATAGTGGCAGGGTAGTTATTTGACTTAAAATGTTGGTTTGAAAGAGAAGTACACGCGGTGGTTTGGTCGACACCAACAGAATCCATCGTCGATTGAAAATTTCCATTGGTTAACCTTAGAACACTATTAAAATTTTCTTCAAAACCAGCACCGGATAGAGCAAAATCTTTTGTTCCAGGAAATGATTTGTTTAGTTTTTTCAATGGTTCTGAGAACTCGTAGTAACACTTTTCAGAAAAGGAGTTTTTCAAATCAACAGTGTGACAAATGTAACCTTCTTTAAGCAGTCGAGAAGCAAATTTCTTGGCATCTTTACGTTCATGAAAGCCCTGTACTCGTGTGTAGAGCCATTCAACGACATCAGAACCAATAAAGGCATCAGGAATAGGTATTTTAAGCCACATTCGATCATGCACATCGAGACCTGAGTCAGGGCTGGCCATAGCGCAAGCAATTGTTTCAAGACTTGTCTCAACGGTTAGGGGTGGTGGAACGTGAATAGTCGCCGTAGTTGGATTAGATGCAATAGTCACATTGTGGCCAACCTTGAAAGAGCTACGCAAAGGACTGCCAGGCATCAATTGATTTGACTCAGTCATGCCTGAGTTAGACATTGGGTATGAATGGGTTGAGTTGGCATACGATGTCACCGATGGCGGAACTGAGTGACTCGTCTGAAATGCAGCTCGATCAGCAGAATCCGGAAACGTTGAAGGATTTATGAAGTTGCTCACAGGTGGAAGTGGAAAATTATCTGGGTCTTAAATTTGAGAAACAATACAATTAGAATCCAAATAAAAATGAGACAAATTGCCTACTTGTGAATTTGGCACGTGCAGCTTCGGTGTGAGCAACCCATGCACCTGGGTCAATAGGTCGCACTGGTTCGGAGCGAGGAATCGTAAAATGGCCTTTTGGGTGAGTATCCCAGCATTTAGCAACAAGCAATTTAATTGGGCCAAAATCTTTGACAGCATTTCGAATCACTTCAACCGCTTGGTCATTACTTAAATTGTCAAAACTAATATCATTAACTTGAAGAATCATGTCTCCTGGTTCAATTCGACCATCCAATTCAACAGCACCACCTTTCATAATAGAGCTCACATAAATGCCGCCATCGCCATTTTTACTGGTCTGCCCAACCAAAGATATTCCTAGAAATTGGACAGTGTCAAGGTTGAGATTGACTTCAATGGCGTTGAGTGTCATCGAGCTTTCTGTTATCGAACTGAGTGATGATGTCTGTCAAAACAAGTCATATTAATTTTCCCCATCAGTAGACACAAGAAACATACCCGACTCATTTCGTTGCGGTAGTTCTTGTGACGACGTCTACGCCGACGAGTGTGTAGACGAGAGACACTGGTCTCTTCGGTGGTAGTCGAAATGCGCGAGCCATAATCATCGTAGTCATCATCGGCACCGGTGTCCAAAAACTCGTCGTCGTCATCATCGGAATCAACAAAAGAAGTAGACTCCATGTCGGAGGTAACCACTGAGGAATCAATGTAATGATGATGATGTCCGTAATGATGGTGATGCCCATTACGATGACTGTACCGAGCACCATACTTGGCTCCATAACCTCCTTTAGATCCGTACACCCGATTTCTCGATTCTATGTCGTTGTTATAACAATGATTCAACATATTAACCTTTGTCAACAAGCTATTATACAGTTTTAAATAACACTTACTCGGATAACGACTGCCATGTCGAGAACTCATCATTGACTCAGTTTCAGTGGTCGTATCCCCGCAATCGTCGGTTCCCCTACTTAATGTAAAATACAAATTTATTTACAAAAATATATAAAGACATTACAGCTAGACCGCTATATCATTAACGAATAAAATAGTCTTGATACAGTCGTCCCCACCTTATCCGAACCAATGATTGTTGAGGATAGTTCGGATAACGCAAAAGTTCGGATAAGGGGGGGAAAGGTAAAACATAAAAAATAGCTAATATTTTTAAAAAACATTTATTTAACTAATTATTTATAATTAACTAATTTAAAATTAATTAATTACAAGCAATTTAAATGAATTTTAATTTTAAAAAAGTAAATCTTATATTTTAAAGAAAGTCACAAAACGTCTGATGTGAGTTAACCCTTTCGATCCCAAAGATTATCATTAAAAGATAAGCCTTATATCGCAAATTAAATGAGCGGGACACATTCGTCCCGACAGCCCATTTGGGAGCGAAAGGGTTAATTCCCAGTGCCTTCATCTCTTTCTAGCAAGTAGTACTCAAACCTCACTCTCTTTCTATCTTCCAATAACCTAACACATCTTTCTTTTTCTATTCTCCAATAACCTAACACATTTCTCTCTTTTCTGTTTCTCAATAATTTAACCTAGCACATCTTTTTTGGTCTTCAATAACCTACCACATCTCTCATTCTGTTCCCAATAACTTGATCAATTAGCTGTGTTAAGTTAAGTGTATTAACTCTTTGGCTCCCGAAGGCGCTATCGGGACGTATGTGTCCCGCTCAATAAATTAGCAATATAAGGCTTATCTTTTATTGATACTCATTGGGATCGAAAGGGTAAAAATGACTTCGGGTAAACACGGTTTGGGTTTTGGGCAATTGATTTTTTTGTTAAACCCGAAACCCATATTCAAACCTTAGCTCAATAGATACTCGGGTAAAAAATTTCTATCTATTTTCCCTATAGCAAGTACCGAGTCCTATTTAATTACAAAGTCTCATGGGTCATGCTTGCTCTGCAGGTGATCAAAGTAATTATTAATTTTGATCTTAATAAGCAATCGAACAAATTAAAAACATTTTTTAAAATAAAAACAAAAAATAAATAATTCAAATTTTCAAACTCCCAGTTCGGATAAGGGGGGAGGACTGTATTTGCTTAAACACGAGATGCTCAGTATACTACGGTTTTTGATAATTAAAACAGCCCCTGTACATTGGTATTATTCACAAATTACTTACTGGAAAGACAGTGGATGTGCATCGGAACCAACCAATCCGATTTGATGATGCCTGTCGGAAAGTCCGTTAGGCGGCAAACGCTCAGCGGCGGATATCTCCGTAAGACATTGAGAGTTACTACTGTCCGAGACGGTAGATCCTTCCGTTGAGACGAGCTGTGAAAAAAGAAACAAAACATCCGGCTTAATGACAGCCTAATTGAGCAACCTATCAAAGTATAAATCGATTGGAGTGCGACTTGTGACAAGGAAAAGACCTGCCATTAAAGTGAGTGAGTTAATCGAGAGAAACCATCAATTGATCTATCATCGAGAAAAACCACAGTGCGCTTCACAAAGAGGTGAAAGCAGCGAGTGATCACGACTGACACCGTACTCAGCGCCAAATCAACTTGAATGGCAACAAATTGATAATGATAACATTTCTTACAAACACACGAACACAAGATGAGTCTATAATTGTGATTAATCGAACCAATCGATTAGCACGGCTATACAATTGATCTCTTTACCCTTTTCTTCAGTCTGTTTTGTTACTAAATTCGCTTTCCTCCCTTCGCATTCTTCATATATACTAGACTAGACTAGACTGTACGCTATTTAAAACATCTATACTAGTCTAACACGACCTGTCTCGTGGGACGAACATATTCGCATTTTTTCCTAAGATATCGTTAGTTTGACTCAATTTGCGTTAACAAGATTCGCTCAATGATTATCAATAGCAATATGCAACAATGGTAGCGTGTCGATGTGATGCTAGCCCAAGACATCCGTATCCAATCGGCCAGAAACAACCCGAATTGCAAATCATCCCACTCACCCACACATCAACTTGCTTTAAAGTTTAGTCAATGAAAAAGTGAGAAAATATAAATCAGTTCAGCTAAAAATAGTTGCATATAAACAAATAGTGCAATTAAAAGCAGATCGACGACAAATCATCAAAAATGGGCTTGATTTGAAATTGAGAAAACTTTGTGTTAAAACGTGTAAGAAAGACGTATGTGCTAAATACTTTAGACATTTCGTTTAATTCTTCAGCTCACAGATTTCTCAAGAACTGTCATATGTGTGGGTGGATGACACTATGTGAGTTTGACATGTTATAATTTTGATTAATATTTCGACAACTAATCCTAAGTTGGTCCTTCCTCTTAAGATCTATTTTATCTAATGCTGCATTACCTACCATACAAAAACTAAAACAACACTCCAATGGGCTCAAATTGCATTTTTTAAAAACAATCTATAACCTAGATCAACGAGCAAACAAATGTATCTAGTCGTGTCAATCTATCTTTCTAAGTAGTAATTAATAAAAACCAGCTGCTAATAATCACACTAAAATAAATCTTGAGCAAAGGTATGACAGGCAAACAACAATAAATCATGTCACATAAGCTAAATTCGTAATTCATAAATTTGTAATAACTGGGCGACTACCAAGAAAGCAGATATCAAGCAGAACTTACGTAAGCCACAACTCGACCTTTGAAGATTGGCAGCAAGCTATTATCGTCAACAATCTCTTCCTTAACTATTCCATCAAAATCCTTATCGTAGCTCTTGAAGAAAAACTTGTAATGGGGTCTTGGCAATGAAATTGACGCTTTAAAGTCGCTTAGTTTGATGCTATTATGTGGAATCGGTAGCTTCACTAAGTAAGGTGTTTGTTCATCGTCTACATGGTAGACAATACGTGTCTCTGTATCCGAAGAGCATCGAGCATCGTGAATCATGCTATACGCTCCCGGACCAGCTGGACCTGAATTCGACAGGTCCGAGACAGGAGAGTTTGTCTGAAAATCAGATGTGGGAGAGGGAAGGTCGTTTGATTCGCCGCCGGGTGCCATCTTAGTGGATTCGGGAAGCTCGAGTTGAAATGTGCAGCACTGCTAGTGCCCAGAAAGTGTCACGGAGACAACGAATTGAGACGAGTAATCGTGTCGCAAACAAGTGACTGTGTGCACACATTGATTAGTCATATTAAAGCATTCAATCATTGAGCACGAATTGAATTCATTGTTGAATAACCATGTTGCAATGACAACAACGCGCCGAATGACAGCGTTCACTACTTAGCGTCACGCCTGATAAGCTTCAAAGGCGAAAGTGCCGAGAAGGTGGTTAGGATGCAGCAATGCTCGATGGCCTGCGGCCGCATGGCTCTTTGATTCTCAGCTGGCTTGGGTTGATGGCACCTGGCTTGGTTGGCTTCAATGGGTGCTACCGGTGTGACACGATAGTGTTGTCTTGTGTTGTGTCTGTTGATGTTTGTCTGTGTGAAGCGAGCAGTGAGGCTAAACACCGAGCAGTATACTGCTAGTCAGCTAGTGTACACAGCATCCACACTAGACAGAGAGGCCTGTGCGCTGTGGTGGCAGCAGCGTCGAGCCACCGAGCCCACTCAATTGAGCTTAAGCTTCTCCACTGCGTGTAGCATTCACTCCTCTTCTGCTCTTCTCTCCTCCACCGTCAGTGCCTGCACACTGCTTCACTCGAGCTCGCACCGGACACCTTCACTACCCTCGCCTTTCTAGTATTCGTGTGACAAGACTTATTATTTTGTTGTCGTAAACTATTGACACAATAGAACTTTGTTTCTCATTTATCGACTATATATTGCATTGTTTAATTGTTTAATTGGAATAATTTTGTTGAATGCGTGTTTGAAAATGTCGAAGTAGAGGGGTCACTGTAAGGGCAGTGCTACAAGTTTGCTGGACACGTCTTGGCCAAGAAAAAGAGGGGGAGAGAGAAGAAGAAAAGTGGAGCTAAGTGGGAGAGAAGTGGCAGCGGCGGTTCTAATCTAGCACTAGCACTGTAGTGGTGCAAAGCAGGGGTGAGAGGACTGAGCGTTCCGCGGACAGTGCACTGAAGACATTCGGATTTAGTGATGGCACTAGTGAACACTGCTGGTGCTTCCACACCAACACTGCAACAATTCAATTCACACAACTCTGTCATTTAATGGGACAGTGTTGCAAGATCACTGCACCACAAGACCTCTGTGGGCGATAGCATAGAACGACACCATTGATCATCGTCTCCTAATCTGGTAGCCAGAGTACTAGTAGCTCCTGCTTCCAACTTGTCGCTTCTGCTGATAGGCAAGCAAGAGTGTGACTGTGCGTGTCCTAGTTGTCAGAGTGTAATGGTTACAAGTTGGAACCTTGCCAATTGTGACATCTAGATCCTTGATCATGCTTGCCGATATATATGAATGAATAGACAAGAGTGTTCATATGAATGGAACAACGATATCCTCCGATCGTTGAACTCGTGTCTAATCGTCGAAACGTGATCTCAAGTAACTGATGGCGCCTACTCAAGCGACCATCAATCACCGGCGTGGCCACTTGGTCCACTCGGCACTTTGCTGGTCATCGATTGGATACGCTGGGTAGTGATGAAAAGCGCATCTGGTGTCACTCGCACCGTTCGTGATGGGAAGAGCAGACCAATGTTTAGATAGAGTACCAAATATGCCAAAGACGATTAGAGCGAGCAATGAGTGCAGTGCTCTAGCGACAGAAACGAGTCGCTACCGACTTACCACCCTACCATATCATCCACTTAGGGCGCCCTTCTTAGATGCTTTCTTCACATCATCAACCTACATACTTTACTACATTACCTTGCTTTCTCATCCATTATGGTCATTTTAAACACTGATTCGTAAAAAACCATTTTCCCTAAAAATAGTATTGTTACAGAATCCCATATAAACAGTATTACTTATGTAACAGGATTCACTTTGAGAAGAACCGACAGTCTTACTGATATAAGATTGACCCTGTGATTTTTCCTGTATATAACACACGTCGAGCTGCCCCTAAATCATTCAACATTAGCTCTCTTGGTTATTAATTTTGATAAACCCAACAGAGCTTCAAAGTTCAAAGTAAACATCATACATATGGAGTAAGATTCGAACAAAAAGCGTACGCTAGACCTTCGTTAACTGTTAACTTAACATCCCTGAGTCATTGCAAGGCTGTTAACGGAGGCGCGTAGCACACTAGCAGGACTGGGTGCTACAAAAGTGCAGTGTTGCACTGCAGCATTATCCACAATCTCCAGAACACTTTCTGTGAACGACCTCTAACAATAAAAA
>WURS02129339.1:0-22479 GCA_011762765.2 Rhinocypha anisoptera | reverse complement strand
TTAACTTTCCTTAATAAAAATATGTTTGGTAACTGCCTTCAATGATTAATTATTTGCTTTTACGAAATGTGAGAACTAAAAGAAACCACATTTTAAGTTATTGTAGTCCGCGCGACAGCGCGGACTATTGAAACTTTTTTTTCTTGTGTGTGGTCTTCTAAATAGGGGCGCGTCTTATATGCCGTCAAATACGGTAATTAATCCGCATCACCCCTTTCCCTCCAAGTGAGGCAGTGGAGATTCAATCGAGCAGAGTTAAAATATTTTACACAGAAATATATCCAAGTCTGCACTCCATATTTAATTTATTTGATAGTTTCTGATTAATTTTATACTAAAAAGTACATAAATATTTTAATTGATAACTGAAAATGGAGTGTAACTGAGGGAAAAGGTCAGAAAAAAAATTCCCAAAACTCGGCAGGCGGAATGCGTTCATTAAAATTGGGAGTCGTGAATCTTCCCAAATGGCACTGGAAAGGGGGCCCCCATTCCTGAACAATAAGATAGTTTGGCCATTTGACCCTTTCTTATAATGGTCGGGCCATATAATTAGGAGAGGGTAGGAAGGAAGCGATCACATGTGCAAATACGTATTTTCCGAACTGGCTAGTTCTCGTAGTAGACGAGTTACCCCTTGGGCGACACAATGTGCGATGCACCCTATAACGAAGTGACAAAATTTGGGTCCCATGGATTTCGATATTGGGAGGTTTTACTGTATATACCATATTTGTATAGAAATATTTTTCATTTATATGTATATACTAAGTTTCTTAGGAAATTTCATGTAAATATGGGTTTACAAGATACCATTCTCCAGTATTTAAGACTTTTCATGAAAACCTAGAAAAATGGATGGAGGTATATATTAAAAAAACATGAAAGAAGGCAACTAAGGAATTTGGATGATTGTTGAGGATTTCTAGAATTGGGAAGGCTTTCCAAATTTAGTAGTTGATAGAATATCAAGTGTTATTAATTCAGGAGTCAATCAATAAGGCTTCACCATTTTCATCAAGTTCAAGACCATAAAACTAAAGGGATCAGCAGAAATAGCTTTATTATTGCATGACATTATTTCAACTTTGAATTATGGAGTACTGCTTAGCTTATTTTTTGCATTATCTTTTTAATTCTTCATGTCTCCTTGCTAATCAAATATTATTTAATATTAAGCATTGGGCAAAGACTTTTTCATATTTTCAGTTTCATGTTCCCATAGTAAACTTATAAAAGGTCAACTTAGTAAATTTGAACAAATAATCAATACCAGGGAAATAATAAAAACTATGGAGAAAGTTATTTCATTGGTTTGTTGTAAAAATTTCACAATCTTTTTGTAATGTACCGCCTTTACTTTAATAGTTGGGTATGATAAATTTGAAAGTAATTACAATGAGAAATAGCATAGAAAAAGAATACTAAAGAGTTCCTGCTACCTATGCTCAAATTGCTACATATTTTGATTTAGTGCCAAACTTATCTTGACACACTAGTGTTGATGAAATTATTTTCAAGGCCATGGGGCTTACTTGACTCTGGTCTCAGTCATTTCTAAAATGCTGAAAGTATGTCCAGCATAGCTTGTAGATATGTTACACTTCCCTAAAATTCAGTTGTAGGAAAGGAGACTGATGAGTTTTGCGAGACAATCAAAATATCGTAGCAGTTTGAAGTGAACTCATAGTGATTTAATGTTTGTCCTCGCATTTACATGCTTTCTGTTAAGCCAAATAAAAATCGATAACCCAAATAGGATTTCACTCATTTAGTTATTTTCATATTGATAAAAAAATGCCATCCTTTCTCTTTCTTTCGCTTACAAAGAAAAATACCCTTGAGAAAATGAGTTGACTGGATGTTTAAATTTGTTGGAGTTAACTGTGTAAAAGTTAAAATTAACTGTATAACTTGGTATAATTAATTTTAATTGTTTGTAAATATTGAGTAGGTACTTTGAAAACTATCAAAAACACAAGAAGCAGTATAAATTTGATCAACAGACAGGGAGCATTGGCAATTTTTCTTTATCACCAAGCAGGATCTAAAACTATAAAAACTCCATTAAAAATACAATGAATTTTATTGAACAAGACTCTAGATTGAATGACTATACATGACTATGATTGTGTATCTAATGATTCCCATCTTTCTTTGAAATTAATGCTACAAAATAAGCAGTCTAATTTAATTGGCAATAAACTAGTTAATTGAATGTATTCAAACAGTTTTTGTGTATCAGTGAAAGTAACAGTGTTGGTTCAGAAGTTCCATTGAAGGTTAAAAATGCATATGAGAGTGTGAAACAATTCCATTTGGAAATTTATTAATATATTTCTCAATGTTCTGAAGGTCATTCGCTAGAATTCTTTCTTTTTCAGGATTACCAGGAGTATTGTACTTCCAAAAGAAAATCAAGTAAAAACTCCAAAATCTTCCAATGCTGCAAATGTGGCAGTAAAAACTTCCCCTAAAGTGGATATTAGAAATCCAAAAAGAGGTAGTCTAAGGAGCCATGGCAGTTTACCTTTGATTGAAGAGGAAAGCATCAGTAGGCGAAGGAGTATAACTCGCACAGTTCAGGCACAACAGGCCAAACCTGTGAAAGAATCTACTAAATCAGCCACAGGGACTGTGCACGACAAAAAATCTCATAACTTAAAATCTACAAAAGGTATGCATAGTTTTCAAAGACTTAAAGGAGTAGCAGTTTTTGTTTTTTATTAATTTTAGTAAAATTCTCTGGTAAGAAATTTGTCATTGTAATTGTAATACAAAGTATAGCCATTATATGGCACTACATTTTTCTTGCTCTATTCTTGCACATTTCTAATGCATGTAAATTTCTCTTTGAAGAAATGTTTAGTTTTACAGCAATGGAAGTTCCTTTACAGGTGTAACTAAATGGTTTGACCTCCTCTTTATGTATACAAAGTTCAATTTTCAACCGGAGATGAACTGTAATCTCCTTCTTTCATAATTAATGTAATATGTATTTGTCATGTGAGGGTAACCTTGTTATAAGTTATTCACTTAAAAATAAAAAATATAATCCAAACCCTGATTGGAATTAGATTCCTTGGGTGTGTGAATGTTGACAGTTATTGGATTATGCAGTCCTGACTGAAAGCTTTGGAATAAGTTATTTACAACCACATCTGTGAGTAACCCCAACCTGAGATACATTAATATGTATAAAGTATTAATATTACTATGAAGTAAATTGTTTAATTAACTAAGCCAAAAAATAACTTCATTATTGAATATACTATAAAAGAGAAATATTAACCCTTTCAGTCCTATGGATGCATGCGTTTGGTGATATCAGTGCCTGTAGTGCTACTCATGCGTATATGTGGGTTGGTAAAGAGGTGCCCTCAGCGCTATGGATGCATATATGTGTATAACACAGTGTAGAAGCATTTAAAGTCTTAAAAAATCATGCATGATGGGGATAGTTAATTGTCTCACACTGTTTTGTGTAGAACGAGGCTCTGTTGGAGGAAATGCTTAACACTTAAAAGGCTAATTACGAAAACAAATGTAGTCTGTACACTTTTTTGTTTATCATTTTTTATCATATTTCTCTAGGATTTTCATGATTTGTCGTGTTATTTATTTGTGTCATTCTTTATTTATTTTCTAGAAACTAATAGCCACAAGGCCTTTTACACAACCATGTCATTAATGTAATTATTACTTAGTAAATAGCATTGAGGTAATGCCACACATAAGTGCTGCACATTATAAAAGGAAAATTTATAAAATATAAATACTAGTTGCTGAATTGACATTTTAGTGGGGCTATTAATGTGCTGCAACAGGTATAGAACCAATCCTGTCAGTCAAATCATTAATGTCTAATAGAAACAGCACTGGTCCAAGACTGGACCCCTGAGGAGCAACTTTACCTAATGTAGCAACTTTATGAGGTGAAGAATACTTTGCTCCACCATCCACAATTTCAACTAACTGTATGCAGTTAAGTGCACTTGACTCTCACCAATCATAGGACATGCCTCTAATACCAAAGCTGTTAAGCTTTGTGAGGAGAATTTCGTGGTTTACACTATCAAAGGCCTTCCTGAAGTCAAAAAAGAGCCCAAAGGATTCCTCTTTCTGATCCAGTGCTGTCAGTACAGAATTCACCATTTGCAATATAGTAGAGGTTGATTTTCCCCTTTCTGAATCCATTTTGAAAAGATGAGAGTAATTGGTGTCTTTCAAGATAACCAATAAGTCTATTATAGTTAACTTTTTAAAAAATTTGCTGAACTGGTTGATAAATGATATCGGCAGATAAGAATTCAGGTCTTTGTTTGTACTTCCTTTGTTTTTGAATAGGGGGATAAACCTGGTAGTTTTCAGTGGGGATAAAAAAATTCGTCATTTGAGAGGTTCATTGACTAAGAACAGAAGGGGATATTTTATTAAATCATGAGATCATTTTATCCACTCCAACCTATATTTTGATTCAAGATTTTGGACAATAACATTTATTTCTTTTTCAGTTTAGGGTGAGAGGAATAAGATGTGAGGAATCGAGGAAGCAGGAGTAAAGCAGTTAGTGAGAGGTGTAACAGCAGTTAATAAGGATTCATGTTGCGAGACAAAATCCATAAAATCAGACGCCAGCTGTGTGTAGTCAGTAATTATGTTCCCTGAGGGAGTGGTCATAGGAGGTGTTGCAGATGACTTTTTCTCTGGCTTGGTTGCCTTTATGATATTCCATATTACTTTGGATTTGTTGTCTGCAAGTCTTAACTCTTTCATCATTATAGAATCTTTTAGCAAGGTCGATAATTTGGCGGTATTTCTTTTTTAAACTATGATGATTGAATTTGAGATGCTCATCATCATTACTTTTAATTGATATGGCTAATTTTTAAGGAGGCAAGACATCTGTTGTATTTCATTAGTAACCCACACCTTCTGACAACCCTGTTTTAGAGTTTTTGAGGAAAGCAGTGTTAAAAAGGTATAAAAAAGTGCCATTAAATCGATGTTAAAACTATCATTGAAATTTGATGCAGAAAATACCCCAGACCAGTGCTCGAGTGAAATTAGATCAATGAAAGTACATAGATATATTGCCCTCAGAAAATGAACACCTATAAAAATTCTTAGGATTTCTTTTGTGGTAATAGGAAATACTGTTACAACAGGTAAATGGTCTGAGACTATGGCTCAAAACAACAGATGACTTAACATGACCAGGGCTGAAACTAGATATAATATTGTCATGAAGGGTAGAAGAATGACTAGTGATGCGTGAAGGCTCATGTACATGACACTTCAAACTGTTCAAATTGTAGGATTCCAGGAGGCTCACAAAGTTTAGGAGATCATTAAATTTAGATTGCATGTCTAAATTAAATTTACCTGTTACAATTAAATGAAGATTGGGAAAAGATCCGCACAGTGAGTCCAGAAGGCAGTCATACTTATTTACTAATACTGAAAACTGGCTTGAGGGAGACCTATAAGTTGAGCTAACCACAAAGGATATGCTGTTTGAGTTAACAGACACAGTCAGACACTCAAAAACACCCTGCTCAGGAAAAGAGTTAAATCACAATACATACTATATTCTTGGATATTATAGCTAGTGTTACTGCAAAGAGATCGTTTATGCATATATTAAGTATTTGCAAATAAAAATTTCAATTATCATTCAGCTCGGTCTGAATCAGCAAAGTTTAATCAGTACTTTGTCATAATCTGGCAAAACTCCATGCCCAGGGTCACTTTTTATCTCATCTTGTTTCTGTCACTGAAAAGTTTTTTTTTTATGAATACTGAAATTCTCACGGTAAAATCCTTACATTAAGTGCAAGATGATAGACATATCATTACATTGTACATAAGATTTTTTCACACAGGATAGTGCCTGTCTGGTGAGCAAGTTGTCAATTCTTCTGTTTGTCAGAGGAAGTTTTGTTGCTTTTATAAAATTCCATATTTTCAAGTGTGCATGTAGCATGTGATATCATATACATATTGTAATTATAATTTATTAAAAATGGTCATCTCTCTGTCTGTAATTACACTGTATATTCTATTACCTTAATAACTATTGGTTCTTCAATTTATTTCCTTTATTTTTTGACTGACCTAAACTGTGTATCAAATTCCACTTAATAATGCATGCTGGAGTGATGACACCACTCGTGGGAGACCCAAAAGAGAGCTTGTCGCTCAGAAATGCTGACAGGGTTCCTATTGTCAAGGCTATTGCTCCTATGTTACCTATATCATGGTCAATACATTTTTGTCAGCATTGTGATATGTTTGGAGTGCTATTTTCGCGATTGGAGAGCTTTTATGAGTGCCATGAAAAGTGACACCAATGTTTCATTGTGTATATGTATAGAAAAAAACAATATGCAAATTGGGAAATAATATGCAAGTATAGATTAAAACAAATATAATGATACTGCCTACAATGGTTGAAATGTTATTGTTATCACAGCAAAGGTAAATACTTAATGTAAATAACAATTCAAATATTTAAAAAAAATTCAAGCTGAACTCATAAGCACCGAATTTAGGTATATATTCTATTTTTTACATAAAAAGTGTGATTGATCTGAAAAAGAAGATGTTAATTTTTTTCCAAAAGTGAGAGAGACTTGAAAGTTAGGGAGGGGGGGAGCAGGGGGCTTCTAATCGCACAGGGGTTATATTTGGACAAACTTTCACAGGGGGCCAAAATGGCCTTACATAAAATTATTACGTCAAATTTGTACAATTTCAAATATGTAGTAACACCATAAGAAAAGTGGAGTATTACTCATAGTTTAATTTTTCTGTCTCTAACGAGTAAATCTGAAACTAACCGATATCCACCTGTGAAGTGTGTATGTCAATAAGTCTTGTATGACTCATTATTGACAGGAAAAATTTGGACTAATGATTGAGGGAGTAATGTGAAAATGATATAACTTCATCAGCCCTAGAGTAGGTATCACTGAAATTAATATTTCCTCTGGCCACACTTACTCTATTGCTATTTAATCATTAGATTATGGAGAGGGTAGATATATGTGTTAAAATTAATCTTATTCCTGTGTTTAAGTACATTTACTAAACGTAGCTGCTTTTTGAGGAGATAAAATGTATGTTAGGTATTATTTTATGTCTGTTTGTTAATTGTTGGAATGAGATTGTTCAATATGTATAAGGGAGTATTTTGCTAATGCAAAAAACTTGTGTAATAATTAATAATAAAATTAATATGCACAAGTCAATAAATGAATTAATGGTGTATGGTTTTTACAGTATATCAGAATTCATTAAGAATTTATGTATCATTATGACAAATGTATATTATTAGGAACATGTTTTCTCGCATTGCAGGTCCGGGTAAAGAATTTGTCAGTTCTTTGTCTGACTTTTCCTCTGACGATGATCAGCCTCTGGTCCGAAAGACAACTAAAATGTCAATGCAAAATGTAAGGAGAACAAAGCTAGTGAAAAAAGCTCTAAAAAGAATGGCAATGAAAAACAAAAAGCCCTCACGAATGATAACTCGTTCTCAACAGCACCGGTCTACAATAATTACTAGTCGGTAAGTTTTATAAAACCACATATTCACCAATATTGATTACTTTGCTGTATTCTCTAAATTATCTTGCCTTAGCTGTCACTTTCCAAAAATTGATGTATATTTTGTAAAATAAAATTACACACATTTTAGTCACAAATCGGTTTTTGTTACTTGCTCTCTACCAGCATTTCTATTGGGTGGTTTTCTCAGTGTTTTCTGCATAGGATTCAGGGCTAATAGTTGTAGTGCTACCCTTGCTTGTCTATGACTTCCAATCAAGGTACTCTAGTGCATATGTTCAACAAGTGCCTATATTAGATATTATTTTATACCTGCTGATAATGTTTGGAATGGGATTGTTCAATATGTGTAAGGAAGTATTTTGGTAACAAATAAATTGTGTAACAATTAATAATCAAATTAGTATGCTATTCAGTAGCATTCAATGTTTCCCAATACATATTCGGGTTATCTCTTTCTACCAGTAATTTGATTTGATAAAGGCAATAACATTATTAGACTGCAATAAATATCATTGATAATTTTTAAATAGTGAATTATTACTGTAAGTAACAACTACATTCAACAATTAATATGGGGTAGGAACCTTTAATTAGCTTTTGTTATTCAGGTAACATTATCTGATTTGAAATGACAGAATTTTGACATTGTGTTAATACTGGAGAAGTATGAGTGTCAAGGGCAACAAAACATACTATTTTTTTATTATTTGGCTTTCCATTTTTTCATAACCCAGGTATAGGTTTTAATTATGTGTAAAAAGAAAAAAATGAGAGCCATGAAAGAATTGAGAGTATTTTCCGGTAATGTTTATTTCTGAAAATATGGAAAATAAACGTAACTATTTCTCCTTGATTTCAGCCCCCAAAATCAATTTATTTTCAAAAAGTCATCTTTTGGTAAATAGTTTGTGAATAATAAATTATAGCATATATTTTCATAAATTTTTGTGAAAACATAGATTAATGTCTTTCAAATAATTAAAAATTGTGATTGGACTTAATTTTTATAAATAATATCACCAACAATATAAAGTCTACATTGTGTTAAACAATTACTATATCATACAAGTATTTAATTAAAAAGCTTGTTTCATAATTTATAATTGTATATAATACATGATTCGATAGTTGACATATATTGACAGACATTCATAAAAGTTGCACAGATTAGTTCCTCATTTTTTCATGCATATTTTGTGGCTGGAGTGCAAATAAACCTATATATCATCAGGGGTCTCATTTGTTATCCATTGTCTATCTTCTGTTTTGGGAGTGCATTGTTGACAAAAAAGTGATGATATATGAGGAGGGCAGCTAAAAGCAAAGTTTGTCTCATAAATAGTTCCAAATATGCTGGTGACAAGCACATTTGAAGCTATACGTTGAAGCTCATCATGTTCACAAAGATTTCCATCAGCTATAACATATCAATAGCGGGAAGCTGAGATAAAGTAGTGTCAGTAAAAGAAAAGTTCTGAGGGAGGATTATTTTCATGCTTACCCATGTCGACAAGAAGTCAATAATAAAATGCTTTTATCACAGATTAGACCAAGTTTTGAGTTGAAGATTTAGTGAATGAATTACGTAAATAGAAATGAAACAATTTATTAAATTGTAACTGAATGAAGATGCCTTTAAAGAGGACAAAAATGCATATGAGGAATTAAATTATAGATTCTGGGTCATTATGCTCCAAATGAAGCTGGGAAAAATTTAAAAATGGGGCCATAAAATATAAGCCAGTGGAATAAAGTATGTATCACAGAAGATTACTCTGCATTCTATAACTATATGAATCAGATAATTCAGTTGGTAACTACATATAGAAGAGATTGCCATAAAGTGAATCATTTTAATTGTCTTTTATGTTTTTTGCCATGCCTGTTAAAATTATTTAAAAATGTTTTCTTATTCATGGTTCAATTTTTTAAACAGAATATCTCACAGGCCTACACGTAAAACAAAGGAGGCTGCTGCTGTATTCATGGAGCTTATTGGAAAAAAATGGACTTCTCCTGATGAGGACGCTGTTGAAGATGACTTAGTAGCTCTAGTTAATTTTCCTGATGTTCGAAAGTCAAATAAGTCAGGTATGTGTGTACCTTTAAGTGATAGTAACTGAATCTATATTTATTTCTTGTAATATTCTCATGAATATGTTTTCCTATAGGTAAAAATGAAAATGAGAATAAGGGAAAGAATCTAGGTGAGTCTTCCAAAAAAGAAGTCTCTTCGCCTAAAGAAAAAAATAAGCCTGTACCAAAGATGGAAGTGTCTACAAGAAGAGTTGCAGACAGTGTTAAAGATGGAATTAAAGATGATAAGGGGAAAAGGAATGTTAAAGATAAGTCTGAAAGTAAGTCAAATACTGTTAAGGAAAAGAAGCCAACTGTGTCCCACAAGGAAAGGATTCTGCGTGAAAAAATGAGGAGAAATGCTGGTAAAGTTATATGTAATAAAACTGCCCATTCAAAGTGTATAACTGGTGCAGTTGCTGGAAAGAGAGTGGTTGTAAAAGCAAAGACACAGATCAGTCAAGTTCGAACAAGAAATAGGTCTTTAAGAAGTGACTCCTCCGATGATGTGACCAAGAAGCAGCCAACATTGGGAAAAGGGGTAGTTCCAGATGACTCTGAAAATAAACTGAAACCAAACCGTACAACTCGTCAAAGCATCAAGGGATCAGAAGAAGTCAAAGTCAACATTCCATACAAGGTTGTTGTCGAAAGTAAAGATGAATCAAAGACCAAATCATCTGATGGTACCAGTTTGTCTGTGCATCCAGTCAGGCCTTTAAGAAAATCTGTTTCTAGAACTGATGGAGTCCATCAACAGCTGAGTACAAAAAAATCTGAAGATAAGTTCAGTGATTCTGATGAAGAACCCCTTGGTCGTAAAGTGATAAAGAATTTAAGACAGTCTGGGACAGTTGGTAAAACTCTACCAGAAAGTAAGGAATCAAATGAGAAGTCTAAGGTGCTAGATGGGAAAGCAGATGAAAAATCAAAGGACTCGGGCAAGAAAGTTGAAGATAAACTGAAAGATGCAACTAAAAAGAAAGATGAAAAGCCAAAAGAAATAAATAAAAAAGTGACCGAGAAACTTAAGGAGAGTAAAAAAACTAGTGACAAGTCTAGAGATACTGTGAAGAAGGGTGACATAAAAATTGTAGATTCCACTCAGGTAAGTGATGAAAGAAACAAGGAAGAAAATGTCAAGGAAGAAAACAAAAGTAAAGAGGCTTTTAAAAAGACAAATGACAAAAGTAAAGAAATACATGTGAAAACCAGTGAAAAGAAAAAGACCTTATTTAAGAAAGTGGAGGAAGCTCCCAAAGAAGTAATTGTGAAAAAATGTGATGAAAAACCAAAAGTTACTCATAGAAGAACTAGCCTTGGAGCAAAGAAAGTGGAAGTTGCAGACAATGAAATTCATGAAATTTCAACCAGGGCTCGAAGTTTAAAAATAAGTGTCACTGATGTTGAGAGTCTAAAGGCTTCCAAACCTATGACTGGTGACTCTGAAAAATGCCTAAAATCAGAAGTATTAAAAGTTGATGAGGTTCCCAAGGATACTGAAAGTCCTCACAGTATGGTGCATAAGAAGTCTGAACCCCCTTCTACAAATGATGATATAGCAAGGAGAATCACCAGAAATGAAAAGCCTTGCAAGAGTAATGACAACATATTGAAAACTGAAGAAAAACCACTTAAGAAAAAGACTGTTGTTGAGGGTGGAAATGTGTCTGCTACAAGAGTCAGTGCCATAGTTAAAGGTAAGGAAGGAATGCCAAATGATCTATCTAAACCTGATGAATTTAATTTGATGAAACTTGATGGTAAGAGACCTCTTGAGGCATCAGAGAAAGCCCATGGTCAAAGTGATTTCAAACGGTTCAAGGGTAGTACTATAACAAATTCATCTAAAACATCCTCTACTCTAGTAACCAAACAGAGTGAACAGACACATGCTTCAGAAAAAACATCTGCTACAACAGAAAAATTTGCTGCAGTTGGTAGCAAGGTTGATGAGGCCTTGCAGTCAATGAAAAAAGATGCTTCTTGTATTTTGATTTCTGATACTGAGATACCTGTTGAGTTAGCCAAGATTGAAACAGGTATCAAAAAGAAGCAAAGCAGTACAACTGTTCAGTCTAAGAGAGAACTAAATAAACATCCTCCTTCCAAAAAATCCAGTGTACCTCTTGATACTGATGTAAAATGCCCTGAACGAGTTGAAGTACAACGTGATAAGATTTGTGAGAAAAATAAACTTTTTAACATTGAAAAGCAGGCCCATGGGGGTTTAGTATTATTGAAAAAAATCTCATCTGGTGACAGTATTGAAGAAAACTCTCTACCAAGTAATGCCAGAGAATCTCAGAACCAAGATTGTTCTCCGGTGACAGTTGTAACTAAGAAAAGTGAGACAATTCCTTCCAGGTCATTTACTGCAATTAATGTACCTAAAGTTCCCATTACTCCTCAACCTGGTGTGCTCACCTGTAGCTGCAAGTCATGGGTATCAGTTTCAGGTAAACCAAGTGCTGCCAACTGTGCTTCTTGTCCTCTTCATGGTGAAGGAACAAGCTCAAATCAGACTGTCATCTGCCAGGAACAGAAAGATATGGACTCACCATCGAAGGATTCCAAGAAGAGCTCAGATGAAGCAGCTAATGCTGAAAGTGTGCAAAATACATCAGTCTTTGGAACTGATGTGGATTCCTTTAATGACATTGAATGCGCTGATAATGAGGTAAGAAGGAAAGTTAGTAAGACTGTGGAAGAAATAGAAAAGTGGTTGTTAGTGAGTGACAGTATCAATTCTGGAAAAATGTCAGAAGATAAGGATAAACTAGTGGAAAATGAATTACAGGCAAATAAAATTGAGTTTGACAATATACGTGAATCAATGTTAAGTGATATTAATACAGTCAGTGCAGAAAATAAGGGTAATGCCATTGATAGAAAGCCATCTGTCAGTTCTCACATCAGTACTACCTTAGAAAGTGTGGAGAAAGGGATAGGAATTCCTCTACAAACATTTTATAATCGTGGAGTGCATAGGGGCTTACCTAAAATTCCTGATCTTTTTACCTGCAGAAGTCATAGAGTTAGGGAGGAGAAAATTGTAGGCTCGAGTAATTCAGTGCATTTAGGATCTAAACTTGCACAAAAGACTAATATTGTTCCTATAAAAGGTGATAAAGAATCGCCTAAAAATAAGGTGGATTCATCTGGTGATTCTTCTGAGAAGACCCCCAAAATTGAAGAAACATTGATAAAGGAAGAAGAGAGAAAACATCATGAATTGGTGCCAGTGGTTCCATCTCAAAGTAGTAAAATAAGTTCTACTCAAGCAAAGGTCAAACTTGAGACCAAGAAAAGCCCTGTTAAAACTAAAACTGGTGTAATGGCAGCTGGACCAAAGAAATCGAGCAATTTAAGAAATTTCCGAATGAAACAGGACATGAGGATAAAGGCCATGAAAGAAGAAACTCCACTTTCAATATCAAACCCTTCGAAAAGTCCTTCTCCAGGTACTGTATCACCTACTAAAATAACACATCCGGCAACAAAGAGTCCAGTCAATGAAACACCTCAAACTTCTATCCTGAACAGTTCCTCTAGCTCTGATGATGTTGCATTATCAGTAATTAAAAATGAAACAGTTAAATCCCAACGCTCTCCAATTGAGCATGGCATTTTAACATCTACACCCGAGAAGAAACCAATAATACTGAAGGGAGGAAATAATTTTACTGTAAGAAAGTCAAAGGAATGTTTAATTCGTCGCACACCAAGTATTGGTGCATTTTCCCCAGAAAATGAAAGTAGTGTTTATGCATTTGAAACTGAAGACAGAGAAGCAACTCCAATTTCCACTCCTTTCCGTAGGAAAACCAAAGATGGAGGCACTAATACATCACCTGACAAACCACACCATCGTCATTCATCTTCCTCATCAGACAGTTCATCATTTATATGCAGTGAAGTTGGATCACCAAGTGCAAAGTCTTTCTCTTCTGGAAATGTTCACATATCAAAGTCAATTACTCCAGATAGTTCAGTAAGTGGAGGAGGTACAGATAATGTAATAAAAAATCCAACATGCACAACTTCAATTGCAGTTCAGGTAAATCTTGATGAATCTCTTTCTCGTAATACAAAGTCACCTCCAATTTCTGTTCCCATTTATATCCCTAGCTCATCAAAAGAGGTAGGTCTGTCAACTTCATCCCATACTCCTTTAGTAATTGTGCCAGAAACAAGAAGCACAGAATGTTCAACGCAGACTGAAAATAGTGATGGCAATGAAAAGGGACATGTTGATTCACTTGAGTCATCCGTCAATCCAAAGCAAACCCATTCAACATCAGAAGGACATATGTTTTACATTCCTCTTCGCCCTACTCCAGTGGTAAACCAGACTTCCATAATAGGGTCACCAACTACGTCCATATCATCCAATCAGCTCATTCGTGGTGTGACAGTGAAATTAGGGACAGAAGGTCCCACTGGACCTAATCAACGAGTGATCATGCATGCAGAACTGGTCACTGATCCTCCTCAATTTGCTCCTACCATACATTGTCAAGCTGGGACCCTGACTGCCAGTGCTACTACATTTTCATCAGAACTTCCTGAAGTTAAAGGTGCTACATATGTCACTGGAACTAATAGGTGAGTTATTGTCCAAGTTGTTAGTGGTAACAATATACACAATGCAAATTTTAATTCCTCATTAATATGATATTTCAGGCCTACTGTTCAGCATATTCATCCTGCCATAGTTACCCTTCCATCTGACCAAAAACATGTTTGTCATTCTTCTATACTACCCATCTCGGTAGTAAATCCTGCATCTCAATCACTATTGGCCCCACAACAATCATCACTACCTCGTCCATCTGTCCCCCCTCCTATTGGCACTGTGCAACCAACCACAAGGCCCCGCCCAGTTTTATCAGTTGATGGCACCTCAGGGAAAGGACCTACATTGTGTGTTACTTCAACTCAAACTGACAGTGAGAAGTTGGATCCTGTTTGGTCTAGTTCTACTGCTGTGCCAGAGCAGCCAAAAGTATCAAAAGCTGCTTCTAAATCTAAGGAGAGTGTGGATCATGCATCACCTGGACCATCAGGGTCTAAAGCCACAACAAGCAAAAGGTAAACTTTTTTTTTCATGGTTATGGTCATCTCTTACAAGATAATTTACAGTATATAAAATTCATTAACTAGATGAGTCATTGGAAAAATTCAAAAGCCAGATATTAACTTTTAGTACATGCAGAGAAGGGCTCACAGGAGAAAAGTGGCACCAGCATGCCTCCTTAGAGGTGTGATATCACAGGTAGGACAAATCCTGAAAATGCTGTCAACCTACACGTTAAAATTATACCTAAAAATTGATGTCCCTGGTAATTAAATTCCAGAAATTCCACACTAAACTGAATTTGTATTAATAATAATCCGTCAATTGTTCTTTCAAGTAGAAAAATAGTTAAAAACTAAATTTAATTCTAAAAAGAAAGTAAAACAATTTCAGTTCTCTCAAATATGCATGTGTAGCTTTTCTCATGTAGGCTATAAAATTAAAATCACAAGGATGCATACTCATTCAAAATTCAATAATCAACTAAATATTCTGCTGGGAAATATGGCCAAGCAGAAATGGAAATATTGTATATGCATGAATCTAAGATTTTTTTGGAACTCCGTAACAGAAAAAAATTTATTAGCAGAAAACTGCTAATAAATGATTCATAAGATGGATTCATAATGTTGCTCTGAATACAATGTACTGACATTGTTACAGTTTATACCATGATGCCATTAAAGCTTTTTAGAATCTCAATTTAGGTAAATTATAGCAATGTGATAATAAATGAATTGATGTAATTGGTAGAAAATTAAGATGGATTCATAATATTGATCTGAATAAATAGGTTAATGTTATTCATTAGATTCATGTAAAGGACAGTGACCTCAAGGTGTGTTTTTTCATTGATTCTTTAAGGAAAAATTATGCTGCTATGATCAGGATTTTCTTAGCAGAATTCACACTTCAATTGCAACCTCACTGCTCTGTATGTTCGAACAAAATGCTAATTATGTATTTAGGCACCTTACAGTAATACACACCTTGCTTCTTGGATTTTTTATTAGCTTCCACACTCCCGATCCTATACCACTTGTCTTGATAAATTGCAGTATCATTACACCAAAAATTCACATGTACTTTTCATTTGGTTTATAGTAGACAACATAAGATATTTTTCTGAAATACTCAGGACTTCAACCATCCAGGTAATGAGCCATATTTGTAGGTTGATGTACTAACATCAGCTAATACAAAGCAAAGGTAGCAACATTGTAGATATGTCTTTCATCTCATTCCCAAGGCAAATGCTGTCAGAAGCATGGTAGCATTAGACCTATTGATGTCTGTTATCTTCTTCATAATCAAAGTTGAGAATAAGGGAAAAACTTCCTGTTACTGTCAGAGATTAAAAAAAAATGGTTTACAAAAGTCATACAGAGAAATAAATAAATTTATTGGGTTCAAGTGTGAGTGACACTGAAAACAAGATGATGACTCAGATGGCATGTTGTCTTGAATTGTCACCGGTTAAACCAAAGGTCACTGTTTCAAGTCACACTCCATACAGCGAATGGGAATTATAGTCCTTAATTTTTGTTTTTCTTTAATTATATGAGGTGCTAAATGTCTATAGTTATCAATATGCCCTAAATACAAAAGCAATAATATTATTAACGACAAAAGCCCATAGTTGCTGACAATGTTGGCTTACAAACTGGCATTGTTTGAATCAGCATTTTTACATTGGGCCCACAAAGCTGTCATATGTTAACCTTTCAAAATTACTCATATTTGTAAAAATGTCATGTAAGTATTAATACTCTCCATTTTCATCCTTTAAGAAATAATTGTAAGAATAACCCACTTTCACTTCATGAATACCCCAAGCAAAACCATGCAGTGGCAAACCTGAGGTTTCATCCAGATCATAGACCAAGAAA
Organism: Rhinocypha anisoptera; assembly: GCA_011762765.2. Lineage (NCBI taxonomy): Eukaryota > Metazoa > Arthropoda > Insecta > Odonata > Chlorocyphidae > Rhinocypha > Rhinocypha anisoptera. The sequence continues at coordinate 5,859 of WURS02129339.1, read as the reverse complement.
TTATCATGTCCATCTTCTAGATCAATCTAGGAGACAAGAGAAAAAAATTATGAATGTTCAAGAAGTGATGCACTAAAATTTCACTGAACTTATATTTTGAATCATGATCATTGAACTACTACAATCATCAGACCTATTGACTATACATCAGAAAAGTTTCCTTTTCATCCTTTCACTTTATGTTAGAGTTCAGGGGAAGTAAACAAGTTTATTATTTATTGATGATGTGGTGAATGCTATCGACAATAGCAGTCGCACATATATTACACAGCCACTTATTAATATTCTCAACACTTTCTCCCTTGGCAAGGAGAAATTTGATCATAGTATGCTGTTTGTGATGGGCATTACTGACCTGGCCATTTTTTGTAACACTCACTATCACACTGCCAGTCATCCAGCATTGTTCAAATAGTAGAAATAAATTGTGTGGTGCATTTTTTTAACATTCCTAATATTTATAACATGGAAATGATTAGGCATTCAGTAATTTCAATAGTGGAAAAATAAAAAATATTTTTTGTCTTAGAGAAATGCAAGCTTTAACTGTGTGGAAAATCAGAAGTTGGAATCAATTTTGTTGGTATTTGGTTAAATTTATGTTGGTGCCCAATTAAAGATTGATTTTTATCCAATATGGAGGTGTCAAGGACATGTTCTTTCTTAAGCAAGACATCTTTTTATCTGAAAGCAAGGTTTGTAAAGTAAATTTTAAGTTAAGAGCACTTAACTTAAAGTACCTGGTGATGACACAATGAGTCGAAACCTAGGTCGTCACATTAAAAATTTGTGGAGTTCACCAAGTGATTTTCATTTCCGTAATGAATAACTTCCACCCTATCACGCCAGCAAATATTACTGCTGTTAAGAGCACTTACTTTTCTATAGTTCATTATTAGAATTGGTACCTATTTTTTCCAGATCTCAACCAAAGTCAAAGGGAAGGGCATCGTTAGCTGCAGCAAATGAATCTGAGGGGTCATCGGTTATGGGTGGGTCTACTTCATCTGTACCTCTCACCAATCACCCAAATCCTATTGCCACATTTCCTAATGCAGGCAGTGCAGCACGTATGGTTGAGGCACCTACATTTTATCCTACAGAGAAGGAATTCCAAGATCCCATGGAATTCATTGAATGTATAAGGCCAATAGCTGAAAAATTTGGATTGTGTAGGGTTGTTCCTCCTACAAACTTCAAGGTATGTAACTTTGTTTTTTTTTTAAAATGCAATAATCACAAAATTCCAGTTAATTGGACAAAATATTATTCCCCTTATAGGATGCCCTCTTTGCAATTAAAATTTTGTCTAAATTCGGTCAAGGATAAGTATTTTTTCCAACATCAGGAATAGCCATGAATATATTAAAATAATTTAATGGTAACATTGATAGGAGTTCCTTTGAAATTAATAACCTTCAATATGGTTGCTAATTTTAAAATACACAATTGCATTTTGTTCCTATAAATTGTTAACATCAAAATACACATTATTGTTTTCTAAAAGTTAACCAGAAAAATAACTGTGCATCATATAGTTTGGTAAATCCCATGGTCTGTGAGATGTGCTATTTTAGATTTTGCTGTTACAATTAAAGGAACTGAACTCCAAAATAAAAGTCAAATGCAAATATGATGAATAATACTATTTTATTGCTCTTACATATGAAATAAAATATCCTTTAAAATACTTAACCCTTAGTTTTACTATCATTAATGAATTGAACAGGACTAATGAAAAATAAGAGAACCAGTCATCTGGCATTTTTTTAAATCAGGATATTTACAATGGTATCTTATTTATCAATCATCCAAATTGGATACAGTTATAAGATGCAAAAGAGGTTTTGTTACGTCCCAGATATATGCTACTGCAAACTGGTTTTAGCCTTTCATTTAAACTTATTCTAAGTAGATAAGCCAATTTCTCATAATTATTGACATTTTAAAATTTGACCCCTCCATTTAAGGTTTTAATATCTTATGTTTTTCTTCATAATTTTATTATAATTTTAGCCTGATTGCCAAGTCAGTGATGACATGAGGTTTACTGCATATAACCAATATGTGCACAAAATGTTGCATCGCTGGGGACCAAATGTAAAGGAGATGATGGTGATTAAGAAATATTTAAGGACTCAAAGTATTTCTTTTACTCATCCTCCATGGGTATGTCAGAATTTGAATGCTTTTAATATTGATCATAATTAATTCATTACAAATTAATTTATGGAGTCACACTGGATGCTTCACAGTTACAAGATTAAAGAATTTTGATTTTATTCCAGATTGGTGGTATGGAAGTAGATTTACCTCGGCTTTATCAAACTGTTCAAAGCTTCGGTGGTCTTAAAGAGGTTATTGAGAAGAAAAAGTGGCAAAGAGTGGCAGATGGTATGAGAATCCCAAAGTTGGCCCAGGATAGAGTAACCAAATTGGATGATATATATTGCAAATATCTTCTCCCGTATGACACTCTTTCTCCAGGTAACTATCGTCTTTTTATTATTTTTGTTTAAATATATTTTAATTTATTGCTGCAAAAGTGTATTTGACTTTTTCCAAATTACTCTGCTGACTGGGTTAGCGTGGTGGGTAGAGTGCTCACCAGGTTACTCAAAGGTGGGTTCCAGTCCCACCCAGGGCATGGGTGTTGTGTTTGTCCAGATGGGTTTTTTCTATGATAAGAAGAGGTGTGAAATGACCATAGCCATTGAAGCACTTTGCAAACAAAAATACTACTACTACAAATGACTGTTTGGTTGAAATTGCTTAGATTGGTCTTGTTCTTTACTGATTAAATACTAATAAAACTAGAAACTAATGGTTTCCATCTGCTGATTTTTTAAAAGCTCAGTTTGTCTTCTAAGTATGTGAAGTAGTTATTTTAAATTAATCATTGAGTTATGTTTTTTTTCTTGAAACTTGTGATAAGCCCTTCTTTCAGCTTATGATTTCCCAAAATGTGTATAGTGAAGGAATCATAAACAGCTTTACAGAGTAATTTTTTTAAAGTCATCATGAGGACCTGTATTAATTACATATAGGAATAAGTACAAGTTGTAGGACTCTAATTTAAAGAAAAATTGATTGTGTTTAAAAATTATTATGCATTTATTAATAACATAAATTTGATATATAATTAAACTTTCGCTATATAACCACTGGTTGATATTTCTTTACCAAAGCTTTTGTCAATTCTGGATTAGAAGCAAAGGGTGAAAGGCTTGAGCCAAAGTTAGGACAATCATTAGTTATGAATATTGTGGAAATACACTCACACTTTTTTAAACAGTTTCATTTTAAACAGAAGGGTGTATAGGTAAGTTGTAGGATTATTCCATTCCTTTTAAAAATAATCAATTTCAAGAGCATAGAAAAAGAAATAGATATAATGAATGAGAATCTCTTTTTATATTTCATTGTGAATTTTGGTGTACTCATAGTAAAAATCTACTTAATAAATAATATTGACAAACTAGTGGTAGACATAGTGGTCATTGAGTAAAATTGAGATTTATTTCTATGGAAGCAGTAAATTGCACAACCTAATTTCTAAAAATTCTGTCATTATCAGCAGTGAATTTTTGTTGATGTTAAGAAGGGCCTTAAAGGATGAAGGCATAACACTTTATTGTCTTTAAATTTGTATTATTTTTAATATGTATGTAAAACAGGCTACAAACAAAGTGATACCTGGATTTTATCAGTATAAGAAAGTAAAAAAAACTGCAGCAGGTTAACCCCTCAAGTGGGAATTTACTTGGATTAATGTTACACCTCTAGCATTATTTTCAAACCAGCTATCTGTGCCACATCATGCATGGTAATCTCATTAGAATCTGATGGTGTGAAAAAATAGTAAATACCTCTGTAAACAGTAGTGTCAGCTTGTGATCTCCAACTACTCAGGAAAGTACTAATAAATTGACTTCTAGTTTTACAATGAGACCGACAATTTGCTGGCTTCTTAGACAGGCTGGCAAAACAATGGCTCTTTAACCCAATTGGTTAACTGGCCATAGTCATTGTTAAAACCTAAATTGCAATTATATTTAGATTCTTCTTGTATTTTTCAATGGCTTACATTATTCTTAAAGAGGAAGAATGCACCTCAACTAACGAAGATTATTTGTTATGAAATCACATTCATTAGCCAAAATCTTCATTAGCAGAAATATGATTTTCCTATGATATGTTTAGAAAATTTTTTAAATCTTTCTGAATGCTGCCAACAATTTAAATATGTCTTATATAATAGTAAAAAGTACACTATAAAAGAGCAGTAACTCACCATAAGCTGGAATGAATAACTTAGAAAATTCAACTCCCTATGTGGCTGTGTTATGTTAGCGTGCAAATTCACTAAAACGTTTGTTACCTGAATTCAAATTGATTGGGTAACAAAACCAAATTCATTGGCTGACAGTGAAAAAAAGCAGAAAATATCATCATTGGGTGGACTACTTGTAGACTGAGGTATCACTTGTGTTATTTTCTGTTGAAATTTTTTAAAATATTGTCATTTAATCTGAACATAAATTAATTTTATAATAAGCGTAATAGGCCTACTATCTAAGAAACAAAATCACTGTCATTTAATCTAAATTGTTGTTGGTATTTTGAATTTTCAGGTGAAAGGCAGAAGCTGTTTGATGATATTGAAAAGGAATGGGGTGATAGAGAAAATCAGCCATTAAACCTTGAAGGGCAAGCCAATGATGATGATTCTGAAGGGGATGGCTCTGATGAATATGATGAGTGCATTGTCAAAGTAAGAATCTGTAACAATTAAACCAAGCCTACATACCTTTAAGTTTTTTGTAGTAAACTTCCTCCCTCAGTCTCTAATTAGTTGCTCAGCATGGGTATCATAACCCTTTCTTCCCTTATTTGTCAAAACTAAGGGACAGCTGTGATGCCAATGAGCCATTTTAGGACTTCTCAGTACTTGAGGATAGCTTTTTAACCATTGAGGCCATGCTCAAATTCAATTGATTTTTTGTCCCTGGTGCCAATGATCACACTAATAACGAATATGAAAAATATCATCCTAACCATAGTCATGTAACCATAGCAGGAGTAGTCATGTTGCATGAGTACATAGTTGTAGAGTACAAGGGTGGTCTGAAAAGTTTCCGACCCTACAAAGATACAAGACATTTTTTCTGAAAATTTTTTTTAATTTTTCAACATAGGTTGTGTTCAGCAGACTGATCACTGATCGCTAAGTTTTTCCAGTGGAAAAAATTGCATCTGATCAGTAGCAAGTTGACTCACCACTGAGGTACCATAGAGCGTTCAGCAGAAAATATCTCAGCTGTTCCGCAACTGTTGAGTCTGCTGAACTGATCAGATGCCATTTTATCCACCGGAAAAAATTCAGTGATCAGCAATCAGTCCGCTGAAGGCGACCATAGTCTCCTTGTAACTCTGCACACTTCTCCCAGCGATGATCCCATCTCTGTAACATGTCCAAAAAGTACTCAGCATTTTTCACTGCAAAATAATTATTCACCAAGGTCATTGCCTCTTCATTTGATGAAAATCTCTGTCCTGCAAGTGCAATTTTTAGATGAGGGAACAAAAAGAAGTCGCTCGGTGCTAGATTTGGTGAGTAAGGCAGATGGTCAAGCAGCTCAAACTGTAATTCGTGGATTTTCACCATGGCAACTGCTGAGGTGTGAGACGGTGCGTTGTCTTGGTGAAACAGGATTTTCTTTTTCTGCAAATGTGGCAATTTTTCTGCAAGTTTTGCCTTCAGCTTGTCAAGTAATGATGAGTAGTATGCTCCTGTAATGGTTTTTCCTTTTTGAAGATAATCGATTAAAATAACTCCATGACTATCCCAAAAAACAG
>WURS02129232.1:5000-22480 GCA_011762765.2 Rhinocypha anisoptera | reverse complement strand
TGCCCAGTTTTCGAACTTGGGTAGCCGACCCTGCGCAAATTGCAACGCAATGCAGGAGTTTGCATAGAGTTTGCCACCATTTGGGGGGTCTCTTGCAAACCTAAGGCTTAGTGAAGAAGAAGAATAATTTTTGTGATTCGAATTCATCACCAATTCGAATCTAACTTTCACTGTTTCGAATTCTTAACTGATTCAATTCTAGCTTTCTGTTTTAACACTTCAAATTCTTATCCAATTCGAATTTAACTTTCACTGTTGTGATTCGAATTCTAATAACCGATTCGAATCTAACTTTCTGCGTTAACTCCTCGAATTCTTATCCGATTCGAATCTAACTTTCACTGTTGTGATTCGAATTCTTAACCGACTCGAATCTAACTTTCTGTGTTAACTCTCCGAATTCTCATTTCATTCGATTCAATTTTTTTTGTTATTTTTCGGTACTTGTTATTATGAATATTAATCTTATAAATGTGATTAATTAACAGTACTTGTGCGAGCCACAAAGCTACCTGCCGATGCACGCCAAAGAACACGAGGAAGACTTGCGAAAGTTTCGCTCCATTTGCAAGAGCTTTGACGCGAAGCACACCACTCAGAAACGAAACTTTCGACTCTAAACTATTATATAATAATTTATTATTTTTTTATTATATTAATTCTGTATAGACCAAGCATACCTTCATTGTGCGTTCATTTAGGAATATGTATATTTTTTTAAATTTTAAGTTTTTACCTTTTTATTACTGATATTTTTTTATTCTTTTTAAATTCTTTTTATTATATTATTATTCATTATGATGATTGGATTTTAATACTACTACTCTGTCTGATGTGATTTGTCCACTTGAAATATGCGCCTTCAAAGTACAAACTGAACTTCTTTAAATATTTTTTTCTTATTTTGATAATTTTTATCTTTTTTTGACTGCCTTTATTTTTATTATTATTTTGTGTAATTTTATTTGTTTTTTATTATTATATTAATTATATCACCCGGAAGATATAATAATAATAAAAAACGACTTCAATTGCTTATTGTTTATTTATTTATTTATTTTTTGTATATTAAAACAACAAACAAATATAATAAAATAAAATGTATATAAATATTTTCTCCTATATATTACCCAGAGTTAACGAATAATTTGGTCGTGGTTTTCTATGTTCTATCATCTTTGGTATTCTGTCACTCACGTTTTTGTACTATGAGAGTTACGCTACTTCCACTGTGCTTAACCGATTCGAATCTAACTTTCCTGTGTTATTATTCGAATTTTATTTGGGTTCGATTCGAATGTTGTGCATTACTCTTCGAATTCTCATTCAATTTGATTTGTAATTCGAACTTTTTTAATTCTCACTCGATTGGTTTCGATTTTTTTTGCAATTTGACCTTTGCGGCTTTGACGCCTTTTTTTTACAAGAGGCAGACGGCGCTTTAGCGCCCCCTTGTAAAAATATAAATATTATTTTGTTTAATTTTATTTGTTTTTTAGTATTAAATATATCATCAGGAAGATATATAATTATAATAATAATAATAAACGACTTCAATTGCTTATTGTTTTTTATTAAGTTATTTTTTGTAAAATATTAAAACAACAAACAAAAATAATAAAATGTATATAAATATATATATAAACTAAAAATATTTATTATTTATATTTACAAAAATAAAATGCAAAAATGATTTTTGTTTGGTGTTGAATCCGGTTATGTACACATTGTGTTGTAGTGGCACTGTGTTGTTGTTTTGATGAGTCATCAAGTGAGTCAGTAGAGCATGATGACACCCTCGGGATGTTTGTCAATGGCGGATCGATCCGGTCGACGGGAATGAGGCCGTGTGGCGTTGGCAACCAGAATTAGGTTGAATAGGTGAAGCACCAGTGCTACCCACACCAGGTAGTAGCTGTAGCCAAGGCTGGCACGACCCTCCGAGGTCCATCCATCGCGTTGCTCGTCTTCGGTGAGAACGTTAGATGACAATCGAGTTCGGTACTGCACTAACCACGAGATGATGGCACACGCACCGAATAAAGCTGTAACCAATCATCATTATTAATAACGGGCTTCAAAATTGGCTTAAAATGTATGCACCCAAGCCCATATTCAGGTAAATTGCAAAATCTAATCCAATAAAAAATTCAAATTACTCAAACTTGCTTACTCGAAAAGTAAAATATTGTTGGGACAAACAGGTTAGAATATTGTGGAATAAATAGATTAGAATATTGAGAAATAGAAAGATTAGAATATTTCGGAATAAATAGGTTAGAATATTGCCAAATAGATAAGGTAAAATATTGTGGAATAGATAGGTTAGAATATTTTATAGAATAAATAGGTTAGAATATTGAGAGACATCCGATATATTGAATAAGCATGCTAAAATTTGTGTTTGCCTCTTGTAAAAAACGACGGCAAGCTCAAACTCAAAATATTATAATTCAAAAAGTTATCCAAAAAAATTCGAATCGAATCGAATGAGAAAAGTTTAAATTCGAATCACAACAACAAAAGTTAATAGCATATATAAAATTGTTGTTCCCTGAGTGTAGAATCCACTTTAAAATAGTTAGTAAACTTAAAACTCCGTTGGGAAGTGGTTTTTACAAGCAATCTGGAGATGTGTGAGTTTTTGGAGACTCAATGCTATGGCTACGGTCGCTATTGTTTTCAGAAATGAAATGTGTTACAGCAAATCAGACTTTGGTTCTACAAACCATTTTTATCTTAAAAAACCAGTATTTCAATTTTCCCAGTCTATTGCTATGAGAATCGACCAAAAATAGCTAGTTTTCAAGCAACTCACGAAATACTATCCCGAACAACTAGCAGTTCTCAAACTGCTAAAAGCCTTCTAAAATTATACTTAATTTTTCTAGATAGAAGCAAATATATCGAATTCCAACAAAAGACTATTGTGTACTGTTTATTTGTTAGAATTGCTAAGCACAATTTTAGTAACCAGTAAGTTCTAAACAAATAAAATGCTTTTGGGTAATTTGGAATTTTTCGGTCAAGTTTTTGGTACGGGTTTTGAGTATAAAACTTTAGCATTTTGAGTTCTTGAAATCAATTAACTGCAACTGATTTCTATGCTTTCCAGTAAACAGCCATCTTGCAAGTGTGTATACAAGACTGTAAACAACACAGTTTGTGTCAACAAATTTTGCCAATAAAAATCAATAAAGTTCATCTTTTTTCCCCTTAAAAACATAATTTCGACACATCAATATTTTGCCTTTCTCTACATAAATTTTTCAATTTTGTAAACTAAGTAAACACTGTCACCAGTCAACTAATTTGATAAAACAAACAAAAATACCAATTTGTAAAAAACAAATATTGATTTTGTGAATATTAAATAGCTTTTTGAATTCACCATATTAGGAAAAAATACAAAATTTTAATCAATAAACTTTTAATTAAAAACAACTGCTCTTTATTGAATGTAATTTTGTGACAAATTGATAGTTGTTTTGAAGAGAAAGAGAAAGGGTTATCCACGTTTTTATTACTATCTTTTTTTTGCTCTAGATATCGATCGACGATCGCTCAAAACCCGTAATTTGTCCAAGTTTAAATCTGCCAATTAAATTGTACACAAGACAAATGGCTTTTAAATTTCAAAATTTCTAGTCCTATGATTTTCTAATGCAGCAATTTGGACAAATTATCCTTGCTCTCTTTGAATTTGTGAAGTTTAAAGTTTAAAGCTCGTGTAGTAATTATAACGGACATCAACAGCAAAAAAACAATATTCAAAAGCATAAAGTGTGCATGTATATATAAAATATATGTGTTTAACGTGACACACCCACCCACATATAAATTATTATGATATATGTACATAATAATAATAAAGAAGACACTTACCTGCAAGTCCGTTCCACAGGTGTAGCCCTTGCACGCCAGTGATGGTCTCCACCGGTGTCATTACCGTGTTGATGATGGAGAAGATCGCTCCGACGAGCCCGAAGATCATTGCGATCGACACCGAGAGGATGGTGAGGAGCCACAGGGAGAATGTCATCAAGCTCGGCTTGCGCGACATCTCTTGCTTCACTGCACGAGACAAACCGGGTATAGAAGTTATTATTATATATGGTGGCATATATTTGCAGATGATGATGATGATAGTGGTAAAGAAGAGGAGGACAACAGTGTTAATGTGTGTATGAATTTAACCTAAACCAAACACTAGACAACAATTGGAAATCAACCAAGTTATCTCTCTCTCCTGTTAGATGAATGGCAGGTATAATGGTGGTTTTCCTATTCTTATATATTGATATTGCTTAAACAATTTTTCATATACTCGCACATGCGCAGTTCGATTCGAATTTTTAACTGAATCGAATCTAACTTTCTGTGTTACACTTCGAATTCATATTTGATTCGAATCTAACTTTCTGTATTACACTTCTTCTAATTAATATTTGATTCGAATCTAACTTTCTGTATTACACTTCTTCTAATTAATATTTGATTCGAATCTAACTTTATGTGTTACACTTTGAATTCTTGCCCAATTCGAATCAAACTTTCTGTATTACACTTCAAATTCATATTTGATTCGAATCAAACTTTCTGTATTACACTTCAAATTCATATTTGATTCGAATCTAACTTTCTGTATTACACTTCGAATTCATATTTGATTCGAATCTAACTTTCTGTATTACACTTCGAATTCATATTCGATTCGAATCTAACTTTCTGTGTTACACTACGAATTCATGTCCGATTCAAATCTAATTTATCGTCGGCCTCTCATGTTCGAAGTAATCGCTCAATGATCCGAGTGGCAGTGATTGTGCGCTTGTAAAAATTCGTGACTTTGATTTGGATTGCCAAACATCGCACTGCCCCCGCTCGCGCGAGCTCTCATCTTCAACATTAATCGAGCCAATAATTAAAATCGGCCAACGCCAACCGCCCAACGAGTTTGCTCATAACTCACAGACCTAATCGAGATCAGACACACTTCGAAGCACAGCACTCGGCATAGAAGAAGAAGGAGATTCAATGGTCGCTAATGAAAATACCCGTTCGACTCGCGAGTTGAGTTCGAAACGCATCATTTCACTTGAAAGGCATGACCTGGCACTGGCCAGACAGAGATCGGTGATTCCACTAACGCGCCGATCGATCGGTGTCCGGTAAGGGCCATCATCGATCACTCGGTGCCAGTTGGCAGAAGTGTGGCATACCACTCGTTTACGTTTTTTTCCTTCTCCTCCTCCACCTCCTTCTTCTTCCCAACTACCGCTAAGCATGTTTATTTCTCTGCAAGATAAATCGAGAAGAAGATACAGATTTGCACAATGCAAGCTCGGCTAACTAGAGGGAAGAGTGTCCTGGAGTGGTTGTGCTCAATTGTCAAACTGTAATTATAGAATTAACTGGTCAACCGAGGAAGAGTGAGCGAGAAGAGTGCAAGAAGAGAGAGAGAGAGAAGGGCTAAATGACAACAAGAGAGATTATCGTCATTGGATACTATTTTTAAACCGACATCGCAGCCAATTATCGCTGGCTTGTGCTTGGCTAAGCCATCAAGATGGTCAACATTGTTTGCCCTTGGTCTAGACCGATAACGCGCAGTGGTCAATTGATTTCGAGTGGCACACTGGCACACACGACACACAGTCGGAACAATCGGAATCGACACACGTGCACACCTGTCGATTCGCGATGCATGCCGCCTGTGTGTTTGGAGCGTGTGTTTGTTCACCACTCAAGGCGAAATCTCACTATTCCCATTGTTCTCGAAAAATCTTTCTCCAAACTCCAAGTGACCGAACACTCACATCACCACTACTCGCGACAGACGTGCCCGTGCGAAATTGCTATTCCAAGTGGTCCCTTCACAGTGCAAATAAACCGATTCTCGAGTTCAACAAACTTAATATTGTTTGATTTTTGCTGATGTCAAGCAAGATGTCACTCTTACACTGTTAATAATACTGTCTGGTTATAACCTTACATTGAGCACGTTTCTGGTTATAACCTTACAATTCCAAAAATACCAGCTTTTAAGGTGACATTTTACGAAAAGTTGGCTAATAACTTTCCAATTTTTAAAAATTTAGCTTATAAGCGTTGATTTTTCCAAAATGCCTGCATATAAACTTACATTTTTAATAAATTGAAAGTCTATGAGAAAAACTTGTCGAGTTATAACCAGAAACGTGCTTAATGTTGGGTTATAACCGGACAGTATTTGTAATAACAGTGTAGTCAATCTTACCCCAGATAATCGCAGTACGGTCACCGAGTCCATAGTTGAGCACTTTGGTGCCTTGGAACAGTCCGAAGTAGATGAAACCACGGAATTTTTTCGGTAACTCTCGATCAGAGCTAGCATCGGGCTCACCAGTGATGATGGTGGTGAGGATGGACGCGTTGAGAGGCACGGTACGCACTGGGTGGGCCACGATCCATCGATGGGTGGCCAGTGAGGCGGTGAACAGAGTTAGAGATGCTGTGCACACGAAGAAGGTGAGAAAAACCAAGATGCGCTCGCGGAACTCCATTCCGGGCCGGCCCGAGCATCGTCTCACTTGGCCCTGGCACACGCCAATCAGATTCAAGTGAAACTCAAACTAAACAAGACACGGGTGCCATCAAATGATCAGAGAGATCAAACGATGGTTTTTTTCACATTCACAGTGACAATGTTTTCCGATGACAGTCGTTTCGTCGAATGTCGATGATCAGTGACTACGGACTTAGTCCAAGGTACAATGCCAATGAAACATGGTAATCGACATCGCGCGCGTGTGTTTGTTCTTCACTCTCTCGAGTAGAGTTGGGGACGCGCTCAAGCAGGTGTTGCCTCGAAACGCAGCTGGAGATGACTGAACACTCGGAAATTAGTGAAGTGGAAGGCAGTCGGTCTGGCTCGTCGACTGGCCGTCACTCTAACTTTGACTCGACTCGACGGCTTGGTTGAGTGCAACTTCGCCGCGCACGAGCGTGCTCGCCACACCGGACAAGTTCACCTGGCGGCGGGCGCGAAGGTTCGAATGGCGCGCGCGATCGTCGTGCTCCAGTGATGGTTCGTTGTCGCCACCCAGCCCGTGTCTCTCTCTCTCTCTCTCATTTACTCTCTCTCTCTCTCTTTCTCATTCTCTCTCTCTCCACTATCCAAATGTTTATTATTTTATACTAATCAAATAGCTCTAACAAGTGCGAGATGAGATGAGACCAACTGCAACCATGGCAATTCAAGTATTCTCTCTCGTCCCTCACTCACTCTCTGTCTATCTCCCTCTATCTCACCCTCTCATTTCTCTCTCTCTCTCTTTCTCTCTCTATCTTTCCAATTGGGTGCCATTGTGAACGACCAAACACTTGGGCGGCCACGGCCAAGACAAGAGCCGGCAAATCACCAAACTGTGCCCATCCCCCTCGAACGACTACCAATTTAAATTCACACTCGTTTACACTAGGGATTTAATTATTTTATTATTTTTCTCCCCACTCCACACAAAAAAACGCGTGTCATTTATGACTTGTCAGCCATGGCAGATGTAAGATGGGATGGAATGAATGAAGTTGTAGCTATAACACAATGATTCATTCATTTGACAATTCTATCTTTCATTCACACTTATAATTAGTGGAATTTCTCTTGAATATGTTTCATTTTATATAAATGATGAAAAATTAATTATAAAAAATAACAATTGACTTAATTAAGTGAATTTCAAGATTCATTTCTTTGTTAGTTCAATAAAAAACTAATCTTGATCTATAGACTCTATTTACTATAGTCAATATTTCATCGTATTATCGGTATTATCAATATGGATCATCGTTGATTTAGTCTAGTGCCCAGCGACTGAACACTATGAAAAATGATTTTATCAATTGAATGGCGAGAAGATTCGAAGTTAAGATAAATAGTTTCGATCATGAATCACAGATGGCAGCTGGCTAGCGAAGATGGTATCCAGTGCAATCTTCACATTTAAAGTTGCTTTTTGCTCTCGTGCCAGGTAGCCCAGCAGGTGGGATGGAGACGCTTGGCGGATTAACACACAATGAAACTCTATTCGACCATTCGGTCTTTGGCCTTTTGCCCAACAACACATTCGGGGACCCGTTGGTCGGATCACAGCATGAGGTGTCGGCTTTCGCTTTCTTTGTCCTCTCTTTGCCAATGCGCTTTGGGCACCGGGCCGAGCCACGGGCCACAGGATGCCGCTGCCGTACGGTGACGCTTTTATTATTTTTATGGTATATTGGCCACTGAGAGAGAGGGTGGGGGACAGAAGTGCGTCAACCACTGTGACAGTGGCCAATCGGGCGCCATGACTGGTCGTGATTGGGGTCTCATGATGGTTGCTGCTGCTGCTGCGTGTTCCATCTGGTTGCCACCGTTGAGTCAAAAGGAAGAGAGAGAAAGAGGATCGATTGGGCATGATCACGCTCTCCGTGCTGGACCAGCGATGTGCGATTTGCTCGGTCCAAGACGCATGCGTCTCCCAAATGGAGGACATGAGGCGGGCGAGAGCGAGTGTGCTATCGCCAGAGAGATGAGCCTAGTACCGTTCGCGCTAGTGCGCTCCCCCCAATGCATTGGCCGCGAGAGGAGCACTGAGAAGTGAGTGGTTTTGAGTGAGTAGAGAGACTCTAGTAGAGAGGAGCTCGCGCTCTGTTTGTTGCAGGCCACCACCGCCACCGACGGTGCTCACTCGTCAGCCGTGCCGTGGACAGTCGACTCAGTTGGAGGGCGACCAGTGCTCGTTGCGTGCCCTTCTTCATTTCTCCTGTGTTCCATTCAATTCTGGTCCAATTCCAATTGGAACTCAACAAACCACACCACACCAAAGCCATCTCTCGTCTCGCTAATTTCGCTTTGGTTGGTGGTCAACTCGCGCGGTCCACTCATCCACACACACCCAACGCCCATTGATCACAATTTAGCGAGTTAAGCCGCTCGGTGCGGCTGGAAAACTTCATCTCACCTCATCGCTTGACCATGGCGCGAAGCAGCTACTCTCTGTGTTTTACCCTCCTAGTTTGTTGTTGGCTCACATCCAAAGTCCATGCTTATGTCGAGGTAAGCCTGTCAAAAGCATTACACCGTTCTGTCCCAAGTGGTATCTCAACCCTGCAGTGGCAATCGAGTGGCTAAGGAGTGTGTGGGCGGTGTAGCAGATATCCGTAGTGAGAAGTAGGTGGGATGATGTTTTGCCCTTATATGTAAAACCAGGTTAGGCGTGAGATGTGCGCCAGTGGTCGGCTGTGGCCGGCAATCTTGGCCAGCTTGAAAAGTGACGAACATGGGGCACGCGAGTGTGAGCCTTCTCACACCCGGCCAACCTTGTCTGTGCTCTCTCGGTGGCGAGATGGTGTGGTGATCGCTCAAGGCGATTCCCTCACCCAGGCCAACCATGTGCCGCGCACCACGGGCTTGACGCGTACCACCTGGCACTCTTAAACACCGGGGCTAAACTCCAAAAAATAGTCCGACATGATTGCTTCTCGACATTTCGAGTCACTCTTCAAAAAAAGAGAAACCCAAGAAGTGGCGCCGGTGCGCTGTTGTGTTGGTATTATATGTGGTTCGGTTCGCTCCACCATCTCGCACCTCGCGATCGATTCCACATTCCGACATGTTGACATCGCCATTTTATCTATAACGATTTAACCTGAAAATGACGCGCTGCCCACCGCCCAAGCTCTTTTTTTGTATGTAGAATCGCGCAGTTATTGATTCTCCAACATTCTGTCTCTGACGTGCGAGAGAGAGAGAGAACGATTTCCTGCTTTTGGCTTTTTTCTTACTTGAGTCAGTGAGTCTCCTGTGTATCACCTCTCTATATAATAATAATATTAGATAGAAAAGCGGCAAGGCCTACTTGCAAACACTCGAGTCTATTTGCCTTCTCGATGGTAGAAACTATATAGGGGAGAATGGATTCCTAAGGGCCTAGTGGCGTACCACACACATACAGTCTCTTTTGTTTTCGTCCTCGCTGACTCATACGCCTTCTCACAAGCACAGTTGTCTCATAATTCACTTCTTTTTTGTTGTTGTTGTTGTTCCCAAGTGTGTTTGTCAAATTTTAATTACCTTTTTGCAAGGAGTTGACAGCCCATTATTAATTGTATATATAAATGTGGCTTATGTCGTCTGTGTGTGGGTGGATATATATCTGAGAGACATTTCGTGTTAATCCACAAGTTATCAAAATTAAACCATGAATTTTTTAGGGATATATTTTTTATATAAGTAGTCGGAAAGTGGTTGGTAAAATCGAAATTAGTATTCGCTTTTAACGAGATAAGAAAGAGTGAGACAAGGCAAGAAACAAAAGATGGATGGTGCAAAATTGGCTCGAGTAGGTCACGTAGAGTATTATTCTCGCTGGAATCGGTCGAATTTTTTCTCTCGACACACACACACTAAGCTCCCTTGACAGCACTCAAGGGGTCCTGCCAATTCGAGTGAGACGAGGTGAATTAATCATATATATATTATAACATATAAAATGCTGTCGGTGATGATGAATATTGAGATGCTTAAGTATGTGCTTGGTTGGTCTCGCCATCATCGACCGTGTCATGATTTTTTAGTTTTTTTAGTTTTATTGCTTTTCCTAGCACTTAGCACTTGTGTGGTATGGTAGTCTGCACTACCATGCTTTATACCAATTGACATTATCACGTATGTATGGCGATGAACTTGCACTTTTGAGTTCATATAAACACATTTTTGTTATATATACGGTAGATTCCCTTCTTGTTGGGTGAAAGAGAGGGAGAGAAAGAGAAAGAAAATAAGACTAAAAGACTTAGAATTACATTTGACTCCCTCACGCGCTTGTCACTCATCTTAAAGAGAGATTTAGTTTTGTGGTGGGGAAGCCCAACTTCCAGTCTCTTTGCAATACAGGCAGACAGTGTGTGTGTGTGTTTGAGAAACAAATCGCGCAAAATCTCAACTGGGATGGAAAAAACATTAAAAGTTTTGGAAAGTCTTTAAAAAAGTTTCGTGAGGTATAATTGAAGAGAATGAGTGAGAGAGAGAGAGAGAGAGAAAAGTCGGTAGAAAGTGTTCTCTTTTGTCAATAATAGTGAAGGTTTTGTGTGTGTGTGTGTGTGTGTTTGTGTGGCAGTATATTACTTGCTCGAATTTAGAGGAGATGATGATTCAGTAGTTTGGTTATGATGACGATGATCTAGGGAACGCCTTCCTCTAATAGTACACACACTTGTTTTGCTACGGTTGCCTTCTCTTTATTACTCACACATAGTCATCAAATAGATACCATAATAATAATAACATTCGCATTTTATGAATGGAGACGAAATTTTTAAAATTTACAATCTTATTAATTGGTTTTTTTCTGATCTCCCTGATCAAACCAGGCGTTGGCATCAAATATTGAAACAAACTCCTTGGGTCACTTCCAGCCGATGGTGGCAGTTTTCTGCGGTCATGGCAATGGCAAGTTTCACAACCAATATCTGGATGAGATCACCAATAAATGGGTGTCGGATTCCGAATCGCGATGCACCAAGAACAAAGTAGAGATTTTGGAATATTGTAAAAAGGTAAATGGGTGAATTGATTGACGAGTCTTGACTCGGTTTGACTAACTGATTTTCGGTGGATTCGGCAGATCTACCCGAAGAAGGATATTCGTAACATAGTGGAGTCGAACAAGTATTACCGCATCAATGGTTGGTGCAAAGTGGGCCAAAGCAAGTGCAAAACGAATCACTATGTGAAGCCGTACCGGTGTTTGGAGGGCGCGTTTCAGAGTGACGCGTTGCTCGTGCCGGAGCACTGTGTTTTTGATCACATTCACAACAAGAGTGTGTGTCAGAGTTCGCAATTCTGGAACCGGACCGCGATCAGCAACTGTGCAACGCGATCGATGCGTCTGCAGAGCTATGCCATGTTGCTCCCGTGCGGGGTGGGTATCTTCAGTGGAGTCGAGTTTGTGTGCTGCCCACACGCCCACACTCTTTCCTCAGCGCACTCCTCGCTCACCAAGTCAAATCCCGCCGGGGAGTACTGGTCGAAGAAGTCGAGCTCGGCTCAGGCCATCGGTGCCGCCGCTGCCGATCTCGATGACAGTATGGCACCACTCACCAGCGAGACTAGTAGCAATAATAATAATAACAGTAATAATAACAATAATAAAAACAAAGCTAAAAGCGACAATTACGACTCGGAAAGTGATGAAGATAACGAGACGGGCGATGATGATGACTATTACGACGAGGAGGAGGATTACGATGATGATGACATCGAGCTGAATGCCCGATTATCGACCTCGAGCAGTACGACCACCACCACTACTACTACTACCACCACCACCGAGAGTCCCATCAAGTACTATTTGAGTCACTTCAATTCCCAGAAGGAGCACGATGCATTCAAGGATGCTGAGAAGGCTCTTGAAGATGGTCATAAATCAAAGGTGACTAAGGTAAGTACATAGGGGGATTGAGGTTATTGGGGTTGGGTCGTTTAACCTGACACATCTGCTTTGTGAACACCCGACAGGTGATGAAGGAGTGGAGCGAGCTTGAGGAGCATTATCAAGAGATGCGACTCAAAGATCCCAAGAAGGCGGATGATTTCAAGAAACGCATGACTAACCGCTTCCAGAAGACAGTGGAGGCGTTGGAAGAGGAGAGCTCTGGTGAGAAGAGGCAGATTATCTCGATGCACCAGCAGCGAGTGATGTCGATCATCAACATGCGCAAAAAGTCTGCTATGGACTGCTATACACAGAGCCTGGAGTACAGTATTCCTAAGGCTAAGAAGATAGAGAAGTGCTTGGAGAAGTTGCTTCGAGCACTGGAGAAGGATCGGCAGCATACACTGCACCACTTCAAGCACTTGCTGAACTCGTTTACCAAGCAAGCTTTGAAGGATAAGGATGCCATGCTCGATCATCTCACCGATCTGATCAAGATGGCCAACCAGAGCATTCAGATGTTGGACCGCGTACCAAATGTAGCGGATCGCATCAAGCTGCGCATGATTGCATACTGGCATAACCTACGCGGCATTCCCATTGAGCAGACTATTACCCGAGACACCGAGCTGGCCATCATGAATCGTTACGAGGAGGAGGTGGCACAAAAGCAGATTGAACGCGAACGACAGAAGGATGCGGAGGAGATGAGTCGCGAGCAGAAAGAGCTCGAGGAGGAACAACGGCGAGCCGAGGCGGCCAGTCAGAAGAGTCAAGCGAAGCCGGCGGCGGCAGCTCAGTCCAACGACTTCGAAACCGAGTCGGCCGAGGAAGAGAAGACCTCACAATCGGAGGAGAGTGAACAGTCGCGCGGCACCAGTGCCACCAAGTCGACTCCCACCGTGACTACTACAACCTCTACCACTACTTCACTTGTGGATGACTTCTGGAGCCAGGAGGACCCGGAATCGAACGAGATTCACCACGTGGTCCAACACAACCAACCACTCTACATGCAGAGTCAGTCGTTCCACCACAACGAACCGGTGAGCAGAGAGCCGTCTTGGGCACCATTCGCAATCTCACTGTTTATTTATATCTTTGTTTTCTCTTTCTCACTCTATTTGCAGTCGTACTCGATCAAACGCGAGCACTATCGCTCAAAGATGAAGTGGAATGGCAGTGTTTACATCACGCTCGCCTTTGCCGGAATCGCACTGTTGACAGCGACCATAGTGGGTGTGGTACTGTTGCGCAAGCACGCTCAGCCCTCGCCACACTCGCAAGGGTTCATCGCTGTCAACCAAACGGTGACGCCCGAGGAGAAGCATGTGACCAACATGCAGATCAACGGATACGTCAATCCCACCTACACCTATTTCGAGAATCAAGAACCATAGAGAATAATAATAATAAGATCCCATCCCGAATAGCAGTCAGACGAGAGCCAAATTCACCCAGTGAGTGTGCGTGTGTCCACTGTGTTTTCAACTCAAAATTAAACCTTGTTTTCATTCTTCAAACAACAAACACGAACTCACTTTTATGATCATGTTAAAACCCAAACTAGGATTTAGCTATTCTATTTTTTGTTACTTGACACCTAACATTTGACTCGTTTTAAACTATATAGTGGTAGCTAATGTTTCTTTCTCTCTCTCTCTTTCTCACACACACACATTGCTATCCTTGGTAGGAATGTTCCTTCATTTCACAAAACCGAAAGCTCCCAAATTTGATTCCTTGTCGACTCGAATATATGATGATAAAACTCTCGCTTTATCTCATTCTCGAGTCGATACTTTTTTGTTTGTACCATATCTTTCTTCTGCACCAATATGGCAACTAACTAACCCCCAAGTTAGCTCTGCGAGTCTAGCTAAACAACCAAATGGCAGACATTCCAGGTGTGTTCCTCTGTGAGGTGTGTATTGTCTCTCTCTCTCTCTCTCAGTATTATTACTCAAATATATAAAACAAAGAAAGGATGCAGATCTACAACAGCAGCTAAATTGATCTTCTCTTTTTTCGTTTGTGTTATCTCTAGACCGATCTTTTTTGTTATTACTTGATGCTTTTTGGTAATGATAAGTCATAATGCAGTGCCTCGAATACCCCTCTGATACCACCAAACCAATGCTTAGTTTCACCATCACTACCGATATTATAATACCGAATAAGTACCGAAAACAATGTCACTGGATGTCTGCAAGTGAACGAGTTACTTACAATTCCTTTTGGACACTTACCTAACCCAGTCAGTGAGTGAATCGATTTTTGGTTGATTACTCTAATCGATTCATTTATCATCTCTTTCTTCATAAATCCCCTCAACACAACAACACCTTCACCACTTCATCAATTTGCCCCCCGTTGTCTCTTTTTTTCTGTTTTATTTTTTTGCCATTCTTAATTTGTGCCATAGGCTTTTTATTTTTTATTATATTATTATTATTATTAACAATATATATTGTAAACTCTCTCTCTTTCTTCTCCCACTTATTATAATTATTACTTATTATTTATGTAATAAAAAACGACTTGTTTTATTTCTCAAACAACAATTTTTTCTTCTTGAGACAAAGAAAGAGAGAGATGGAGAGAAACCTGAGAGAACAAAAGGGTAGTAGGTATATATTTGATGTGCTACGAGGACTGAAGAGCCAGGATAGCTCCATTTGCGCTACACCACCCGATTGGGTCTGTGTGTGTATGTGAAGTGTGTCATATCAAAAAAAGAAGAAAATAACTTTCAAAGGTACGAAAGAATCATCATCAAAAGAAGTGAAAAAGTAGCTTCATCATTGAGTGGTGAAAAATAAGAAGAAAAATAAGAAAAAACAAAGTATCAAATGTGGAAAAATTCCTCTTGATGGTTCCACCGGGAGAGGGAGAAAGAGAGAGTGAGAGAGAAAGAGAAGTTAGAGGGTGAGCTAATTGTTGCGTCCCGGCGAGATTCTCTCTCGGTGCCACTCTGTTTTCATTTATTTTATGATTTGATCATGCCTCCATCGCCTTCCGACACGAAACGCTTCCTTCCCCTGCAAATATCACAACAACACCATGAAGAGAGAGTGAGGGGAGAGAGAAAGAATTAGTTGAGACACTTAGCAACACTCACTTAAGTTAGGGATCAAAGAAAAAGTGAACTTTCAAATTCGAATTTTTTACTGATTTGATTCGAATACATATCCAATTCGATTCTAACTTTCACTGCTATAATTCGAATTCCCATCCAATTCGATTCTAACTTTCAGTACAATAATTCGAATTTACATCCGATTCAATTATTCAAATTAATTTGGTATTCGAATTATTATTATTCGAATTCTGATAAGAAACTTCCCGGAAGAAGAGTTCCAGAAAGTTTCCTTGCTAAAAAGAACTATCAAAGTTACGATTTTTTCTAGAAACTTTCTTTTAGGTTTGATTTTTCCTGCGATGTCTACTTATAAGTCAAAAACAAATAGAGCTCTCCAAATCTCGAGCTCTAGCTTAATCCAAACGCCAAAAAACTGCACTTATCAAAAGCAACTTCATAATTGGTCCTAAAGTACCGTTTTTCTTCCAATTCGATTTTCGTTTGGATTAAGCTGAGAGCCCTAAGTCAAATAAGTCAACAAAGAAGAGTGTGACTCACCTGGCGGGCATCTCCTTCTGCAACTCCTCGGGAAAGAAGCCAAGCCTCTCAGACTTGTCCTTGAACTTTTCCAACAGTTCGTAGGCAAAGGGCACATCGATGACAATGTCGGGCATCTCTTCAAACACTCGCAAAAAGCCCTAACATATACAAAGACATTTTGGAAAAGAGGTGTTATTCATCATGTTATACAACAACTAGACAAAACACGAGTGGACTTACATTCTTCAGTTGATCAATGGTGATGATACCAGCATCGAAGAGGTACTTGAGAAGAGCGCCAATCTTGTCGATGGTCGCCTCCTTGCTGTCCTCGATCGCCTTGACGATGGCCTCGTAGACAAACTCGTGGTGGAAGTGTGGCACCTCGAGATCGCTCAAACACTGACCGGCATCGTCGGCCACGTTCGACACGAGGTACTCCTCTAGGATCGAGTGCATCTGCTTGACCAGATACATCACGGGTCGCATGCCACCGGTGATGCCCCAGATGCGATCCACATTGATCAATCCATGGTGGGTGGAGAGCAAGCCGGCGGCGTGGTCAATTGCGGCCCGCATCGGCTTATCGTTTGCATAGGTCTCCTTGGAGCGTTGCACGTAGATCGGCGGCAAGCAGTCATCCGCCACGGCGCGAGCTATGAAATTTCCCAACAGTATATCGGCGTTGGGCGTGTCCAGCTGCAGATCGGGCAACATCTCGAGCAGAGCATCGAAAGCTTGCTCGATCTCCTCCTGCATCAGCAGCTGACCATAGAGATCGGAGATCAACACCGAGGTCATCTCGCGGTGAGCCGACTTGCGTTCCATGGCCAGTGTCACCGCGATCACGATGATCAGGTGAGCACGCTCGCCAAAGTTGAAGTCATCGAGAGAGTCAATCACCTCGTCGGTATCACCGTGCTCGTAGTACTCGGTGATGATCGGCTTCACGTAGTGGTCGATCTCCTCTTCGTCGAGCACCGGCATTATCGCCTCGATTTTGCAACTTTCCTAGAATGCGAGAAAAAAGAAACAAATCTACTGGTTAGCAGTGAGGTACTCTAAGAAATGAAAGTTGTTAAACTTAGATATTTTCAAGTTTAAACTTGTAAAGGGAAAAACCAAAAATAAAAGTTTTTTTTTCAATTCTCAACTTTAAGTATAAACTTATAAGCTGACCCTTTAAACTACACTAAATTTACATTAAAACAGTAGCTCAAGTTTAAAATTGAATTTTGTTCTCTAGTACAAGCTTAACTACTTTCATTTCTTAGAGTGTAGAGTGAGTGGGCGGCAGCAGGGTACCGGGCGAGAACTAGCATTTGTAGTATGTTGTAAAAAATGTGTATTTATGCTCTCGACCGCTATGAAACTGAACTAATGTTTTCTTTCTTTTGGTT
>WURS02129123.1:0-22483 GCA_011762765.2 Rhinocypha anisoptera | reverse complement strand
GTAGGAAAATTGCTGGTACTCACCGCTCTGATTACCTTGCGTAAGCCCTTCCTCAAGAATATTTGCATCTGAAACAAAATGTACGGTCTTCTACAAGCGTGGACAACTTTTCCTCCAGGGTACCTGCGGAAAAAAATCAGGGTCAATCGTTTGTAATAATCGTGATATAGTGACCACGTTGAACTGGTCGGTGAGAAAAACATCGCCACCCCTGAATATGCACCTGGCGTATTGAGAATTTTCGTTTTCGACCCTTATTTTGTGTTGCCTGGTCTCGTTTCAATTGAACTGCTTTCCGACCGTCGTCAAAACGCCCCTTAATGGTTGGTGTCAACAAGGTAATGCAGTCCTAAAAATATGTGTCTCTTAGCATCGCGATCCCACTTTAACAACTGCGGAAAAGATTAGAAAAAAAATCTCTCCTATTTCTAATGAAGCTATCACAGCAGTATAAAATCAAGATAAAGCTTTAACCAGCTTTTTCTCACATTATCCGGAAGTGTAACTGAAATATCGAATTTTAAACGTATTTAGCGTGATGTAGAGTTTTCTTCGAAGGTAATCGCGTGCTCTTTACTCGTGACGAAATAACGAAAGTCCTACTTCATTTATGTATATGCGGAAGGGTTGAGGCGTGGAAGCGCGTGCTTAAAATCACGTCAGGAGCCAGGTGAGCAAAGCAAACGAAAAGTGATGTACCACCCTCGCTCGTCACATGTGAATACTCCCCCGCCTCCTCAATGCCCATTTTAAAGGACTTCGGCTCGTTTAAAGGTCTGCTTGACTGTAGTAAGCATTCCACCCACGGCGTAACACATAATCCCCTCTTCCTCTAATTCCCTCCCTCCATCCCCAAGGCATTCCCAATCACGCGATCAGGCACTTGGTTGAATTGGCGGACATGCTTCCACCCTGACAGCCGCGAATTCTGCCGCTGGATTTCCATTAGGGACGATGTGGTCACGAAGAAAAATGGCGCACATTATTGCCGAATTTACTACACATGCTCATTGTGGTAGATTGCAAGGAGAGTGAAATATGACAAATATGGACGCCATAAAATTCGTAACCTGATGATGGAAAAGGTCACTGTCAATGTCTCGACGGAGATATTGTGTGAATTAGAGTGAGGCTTGACCTCTGGGTGATTTGTGTGTTAGCAGGGAGAACCCGTTTGCCTGTGGGCTGCGGTGATGACCCATAAAATGTCGATGACTCTGAATTCATTGATTTGCTGTTTCATTATCAAGCTTACTCACGAATTAAGACGCTTTAAACAATTTCCTCAGATCCACAGCTGTTTTAACCTTCCACGAATGAGTGTGGGTTTAAAATAACATCACTGCTAAAGATGCAAGCACTAATCGGAGGGAAATATTGCTAGGGATAAGTCGTTTATCCTTCGTCTTGATGAGATTTCGAATCGCTGGCTCGAGTGGGGGTAATCAATCGTCTTCTACAATGGCGGGCACAGATACCGCGGCGGCCGCGCATAGCCTCACAACAGTATCTTAGATAATTTTGCGCGATTTTCATAAGAGTGGTTGTCCCGTAGAATTTTCTTTCCTAGCTCAGTGATTACACCATCCCATACTGGCGGTGTATCTTTAACCCTTAACCCTTCGTTCATAAACCCCTTTTTTATCTAAGAATTTTCGAATCGATTTACCTCAACGGGTGTCAATTAATGAAAAGGCTTTACAATTCGTCTACGTCTACGAAGTACCCTGCAAGCCGCCGCAACGACTTGTGGAACGGGGTGAATCTGCACTCACCAGGCATGCATTCCCACATGCATATATTTGATATACACATGCAGAGAAAATACTTGCATGCAAATATTTCAGTGGCAAAAGAAAATAGATGTCATGCGGGAACAAAATCAATTAACATTTAATTTTTTTAATCATGCAAGATAATATACATTTATAAGCTAAGTAGCCTAACCATTATCTCCGAGCTTGTGGTCATGTTTATTTTGGTCTGTAATTGTGCGTGGAAAAAATGCATTTTATATCCTTCTGTTAGTCTATCTATGTCTCTGATTTTATGTATGTGATAAGATCTACCGTAGTAAGTCGGGACTTGTAATATACATATATTTGGATTCTGAATTATGTATTTCGGTCATCAAAACAGGAGATAAAGTGTTCTGGAAGCGTGGGTTGACAAATAATTTACATTTTTTAAACGATTTTCGCTAAATTCGTTGTTGACCTCTAGTCAGATTTATTCTAATCGTTTTGTAACGTGACCCATTATAATTGAGAAGAGAGCACTTTTTTCTGGGCGTTTCAACCGTCGTAATGACTCTTTTAATCATTATCTTACGATTGCACCCCTGAGTAATCGAAGTTTAAATCTTAAAGAGGTTATGTGTGCCTGGCGTCATCCCTTTGTATTATTTTTAGAGCGTTTCATGTTGGTAAAGAAACCAGTCTCCGTTATTTTCATCTCGTAGGAGAATGATAGATTACCTTACCTGTACGATGTTGTGTACAATGAATTTTTGCAAGTTACGACATGCAAGGGCATTATGATGCACTGGGCTTTGAATGTTTTCTTCTCAACAATAACGTACACTTCCTCACGTGCACTTTCTGCTGGATGGATGGACCATATAGTTTCCCTCCCTCCGGCATCATGACTTACTGTTGAAAGTAATGAGGAATGAACGTAGGAATAAAGCATATGGTGTCGTAACATGTTTCAGGGTGCTGAATTTCTTTAGCTATACGCCCTATTGGAAAAGACCATGTTATACGTTCATTCTCTTTCCCACACTCGAAAATACGCGGCGCTAATGACCTTGATGTCGGTGCGCCCGAGAAAAACCCAAATACTACTACTACTAATCGAAAATATGGAAGAGGGCATTATATTCTCCCAACGTTATATGGCGAGGACTGTATTATGGCTATTTAGAGGTAAGGGAGTTCGCAGTGTGTTTACGAGCGAGGACGCCGGAGGGAAACGTCAAGGGGAAGACATAATTTTCGCCTCTGCAGTCACTCATTTCCTTTCGTTGGAGCATTGAGTGCCAGTAGTACTTTGAAGTAAAATCGCTGCATATTAAAACAAAGCGTCCTTTTTTGGCATTAGCATAGGTGAAGTGCTTATTCTTAAGGAATCGGGAACACACGCATATCCCTGGCGTGCGTTCCCGATTCCACTAGTAAAGTGTAAAAAAGTGACCTGGCGAAAATATCAAGACTGGATAGAAAATGATTACTAGGGGAAAAATCTGTGCCGTTGATACCTTGTGATAACTTGTAGTGATCAGTTGAAAAGAGGGCATTTATATTTTTTGGACCATGGCGATGATCAGTTAGTGAAAAGAGTGATTCATTATCCATCGATCCACGGCAACCAGTCAGCTACTGAGGCATCGTCTTGGCTGAAATGGAGGGTGATACAACTGTCTCTATTGTGCTTCGTATGGACAAGAAATCGAGGAGTCATTATGACAAGGGGTACGTGTATGTGGCTTCACAATCCACGATTACCTAAAACCTTTTTCTTTGCCTTTTATTTTAAGCAATGTATGAGTACATTTTTCAAGGTGCAATGAGCTCAATCCGAAAAAGAGGGAGTATCCTCGGCTTCACGAGGCTACTACATTTTAATATCAGCTGTTGCAGTCTCGTGTAATTATATGCGTATACGTAACCATTTATTGTAGGTTCAGTTCCACACTACGCTGTAGTTGGCCAGAATATGATAATGAGTAACATGTATGATAATCTCTACTGCTAAGAAAATGTAAATATTTTTTAAGGATATAATTTACATTTTCATATTACCAAAATCTCAATCAAAATGTAATTTTCCTTATTTTGGGGATTATAGTTTTTAATGTTTGCTATAACTTTAGATCAATTTTCAACTTTTCCGCCATCTTACTAGCGCCATCATTATAATGGAAACTAGCGGTAATTAGAAAATATAAAAAATGGTATTACTAAAAATAAAAAAATATGACACTTTCGAGTTAATATTTTTAATATAATTGTCGATAATAATAATTTAATTTAGTCTAATTGCAGAGTTTATAATAATATCTAAAATTTAAACATTTTGTTATTCAATTGTTTCTTCGTGACGTCACAACGCCATGTAATGACACATTCCCCGCCACTCGTCAGTCTCTTCTCGGTCAACGTGCTGGTATGAGTTAAGTGAATTTAGTGTTCTATGTCATGACTTTTTCATGTCATGTTGGTTATTTAGGCCGTACTTTGACATTTACTTTGAACATTTCTCCGTATTCCACTTGATTTAAATAATGTTTTATGCGTATTGGATTTTCCGATAAATATGTCGGATGAAAGTTAACCGAAGCATTCTGGTGATCGAAGGTAATTATTTCTGTAAGTAAATAATTCATTATATTTGAACAATGAAGTCTTTTTGATCTAATCTTCTGTTATTATTTCGTTGGTTATTCGTTCGCAACGTTAGTAATATTTAATTTGTGTGCTTTGTAAGTCGATATACTCCGCCGGTGTAAATCACTCGGTATTGTTAATATGTTTCCTTGGAATGTTGGATCTGCCTATCAGCGAATACCAGTTTCACATTTAAATTAAGACGTTTTCGCTGGGTTATTATTATTCAATTCCACTAAAATTTTAACAAATCCGTCTATTTTAAAACGTTGGATCACTATTCCTTTTCTTAACCTAGTCCGATGCTGTGTGTTTGAATACATTAAGATAAATTTCCCGCGCTCTCTTATCCTGCTCATTGCGCTTCAATCTTGAGAGTTGCTTTTTCTAGTTACCCATTTCCGGGGTAAACATTAATTTTAAGGAAGATTAGATCAATTCCTAAAAGAATGATTCCTTACATGCCCTCTGAGGTGAACTAATATATTCTCGAGTGAGTGAGTTTTTCTCGGGTTTTAGTATTTTTCTCGTTTCGTTCCTTTATTACTCGATTAATTTTTCAACTCATTCCGGTCGACTCGATTTTTCACTCGACTCGAGTCTGTCGTGATCTTTTTCGGTGTAGCCCTATTAGTTAGTCAAATGGCGTCCGAGTAGATGGGCGTTAATGAATAACGATGGCATTGAATTTGATCTCGTCGCTCTGCTTCAGGACTATAGAATATTTGACCTCATTCTGTTTGTTACGACACTCGGAAACAATCGTCGTGTTTCGTCTTCAGCGGGATTTTTCGTCATTTCCATCGGGTTCCTGACCTTCGCTCTGTATTGCTGGGAAAGTGCAACTGTATGCGCTGTAATGATTTTCACTCTTGATTAACAATGCCTATAAGTGGAAAAAATATTTTCACTTTCCGAAGATTGTGTTTTACATTTGACTTGAAAGGTTCACCCACATAGGCTTAAGAAAATTAGTATATATATTTTAAAGCATAGGAGACAAATGTGAATTCAGATCACTCCGGACTCCCAATTAATTGTATTTTACTCAATTCGATATAGACCGCTTTGTAAGTTATCTTCACAGACCAATCGTGGCAAACGGAATATATCTCCCGTCCTATCTTACTTCGTCATATTTTCAAGCCGTTGTTAACTGGATAATATAGACGCTGATGATGTGAGGAAGGGGAATCTTGCTTTTAACTCTCCCTTTGTCGTAAAATATTTCGGAAATATTTTAGCTGACGTTGATAATAATTTTTAATGTGCATTATTTATAAAAAAATAAAGCTAATTAGAATACTTTGCATTCGTTTCAGGAATGGAAGTGGTGACAGCGGATTTTTCAGCGGTGTTAGAGATGGCGGTGTTTCATGGACATCAGGAATCGACAGTGAAGTGAATTTCACTGATGTTATCAGAGAACCAGGACCCTTGAAAGCGACGGTAAGTTGATATCTTAATTCACTCTTATCCTTCATGATACTATACGATGTCTGCAAAACTGTTTTCATTACCTATATAACGAAAGTATAAATTTCTCTACTTTAAATTGCTTGATCGGGAATATTTTATGATAACTTTGTGAAGAGGAAGCATGAATATTCTTATTGTATATTAACAAAAATATTATTCAATGTTAGGAAATTCAAGTCAATGTAACAATTTATCCTTCAAAGTTTACGAATTCAGGCTTCACTGGTTGGTAATTTTCTTTATCCACGATTACCAAATGAATGTGTATCGTACTTTACCACACCTGTGGAAGAGTACAATACGTAAATATTCATTTGGTAATCATTTAAATATGAATTTGTTTGTGTATCCCATTTTGGTGACGACATGTAAGGGAGTGCTTTAAATCGAAGAAACTTTCCCATTGAAGATATTTTGTTATATTTTCCTTTCATATGCGTTCTAGTGATCCTCTGCCGTTATACATCAAGACTATTCCGCGATCAAAGTGAGTATGGTATTCTCTGACAAAGTGGGTACTTGCGATTCTCTAACACATAATGTCTCTTCATAATTTATTAAATACGTGCCTGTGGGTATAAGCGAATATGAAGGCATTTTATCTTGTGAGGCGTACCTATCATGTTTGAGGACATGTTTGTTATCTCAGATTTATTTTTTCGTCACTGTTGTGCTGTTAGATGTTTGATTCTTGTGTAGTGACTTCCCGTGGTAAATGGTGGGTTCGAGCGATATTTACTGTATTTTTTTAAATTCTTAGTGAGGAATATCATTGTACGATAATATTACTGTGACTTCGTTATTTCCATGTGCCTTTATGGAAATGGTGACCTTATACGCGAATGGAAAATATAAATAAATCTTAAGTTTAAAGTTATGGCCCCAGATAACGTACGTACTCTTATTTGTATTGACAACCGGTTGTGGTTCAGTTTTGTTATAAATTACTTCAAAACTGTTAGAAATCCTATTTTTATTTAAATAAATTCTTTGATGGAAATGGAACGTTCTCCTGATTGGAGATACAAATGAACGGTGAAACCCCTTAATATTTTAAGTGAAGTCACCTCCATGCTCACATTCTTCCCCGCACCTAAAATTTCTAACCTAAAATTTTTGGTTGCCCCAACGCATCTCTTTCAAAGTGGTCATCTTCTACGCCTTTTCCACTTTATTCAAACTTGAGGTAATTCCAATCCGTTAATTATCAACACATACATTTCGCAATATTCATCGAATTTCGTTCAAATAGTGTCTTAAAACTATCCTTCCATATGGTCTAAAGAAGGGAGCATATATGTCCGTTGCCGACATAGCAATATAAATGTGATATTGACCGATGATGTACTGACCGATTCATGACGGGCAATTATTCAGTTTTTCATGTACGTAGGTACTCGTACTATTTTGGGGTTATTTTTGCGTTCGACAGCGATGGATTGGATAATATATAGTATGTAAACAAATGCTCTTATTAGTATCCAAGGTCAAAAGATTCCATTTTGTAATTATATCACTTTTACATTACTTTCGGCAATATCTCAATCTCTCGCTAATCAATTTCAGTATATATTTTAATTTGCCGTATTAAAATAGGAGGACTCATGAAACGGAATACATTATTTTGACACCTTATGCAATCAGATGACAGCCGGAAATGGCGAAACCCCTCACTTTTTCTCTCTCGCACTGTACTGAGGGGCGGAACACAATTAAGTTGGTCAAATATTGATTATATGATCAAGTCACTTTGAAGATTAGTGTGTTACCCTGCTTGATTTCACCGATACATTATCTCAGTTAAAATAAAAGATAAATCAATAAAAGAGATAATTTTTACCCGTGAATATCTTAAGTATTAATATTAAATCACCCAAGATGCGGATTCACTCGATTCTAATGGACCACAACTGTCCCCAAAGGGTGTCTGTAATTTGATGAGGTGGAGTGGGGGGAGAAAGTCATTTATCCAATGCGGGCCCCGCCAAGGTCTGTGAATATTATTCCCTCGCCCTACTTCGACACAGGGACCACTCTAATATGCACTGTCTGGGATAGGGGTTCTATTTAATTGTATCGTGAGAAGGGGGGGGTTATGATAAGTACGTATATTCGTATCTATTCTCTTGGTCGGTCACGTGCAATGGGCTATCCATATTTATGGCGCAAAGGACACATGTTTCCGATCCGGGTGCATTTATGTAGCGAGTATTACCTGTAAGTATGCCTTCGTTCTCCTGTAGGGGATACGCTACGATGAACTGGAGCCTTTAATCACAACACGTAAGGGAGTGCTTTAAATCGAAGAAACTATCCTATAGAAGATATTTTGTTATAGTCCCTTAGTGATCCTCTGCCGTTATTAATACCTCAAGGCTAATCCGCGATTAAAGTGAGGATGGTATTCTCTGACAAAGTGGGTCCTTACTATTCTCTAACACATAATGTCTCTTCATAATTTATTAAATGCGTGCCTGTGGGTATAAGCGAATATGAAGGCATTTTATCTCGTGAGGCGTACCGGTGTAACATTTTGTACCTTGGACCTGTTTGTTAACGCAGATTTATTTTTCCGTAACTGTTGTGCCGTCAGATGTTTGATTCTTGTATAGTGACTTCCCGTGGTAAATGGTGGGTTCGAGCAATATTTACTGTATTTTTTTCGTTTCTTAGTGGCGAATAGCGTTAGGGAAAAATACTTGCCTCCACCAATTTCTTTACATGAACAGTGAGACAGTTGCCACAGCCAGGTTCCAAAGGTGAAGAGCAAGGCTCTGAAGGCTGTTGATGCTGCAAGACATTAGTTTTGCCGAAGCGGACGGGTATGGTCCATCAGAAGGCCAAACTAATAGAACAGTATCCAGCTAATTTAGTGCCAAATATAACACGGAATTTGTTGGCACCAACTACTTCAACGGGAAGTGTAGTTGCTCCAGTAGCATCAGTCAAGGGTGAGTGTTTTTTCTGAAAGATTTATTGACAGAGATGCATGAAGTGACGATGAAGAAATTTGAGGATGGAAAATCCATCCAAGAACTGTAGTTACATAGTGTGTAATACTGTTCTATTATTTCAGCATTCTTGCAAAGTATGCAGAGGTAGCTGAATGGCAAGTTCAATGAGATCAGGACTCACAAACATGCTTAGAAGTTAGGGAGCTTACTAAAGATGGTCAGCATTTGCAGAACAAGGTTTGTTGCAGAGCTTCTGCAGATCGATGATGAACTAGCTGGAAATTGAAGTACCTGGTATGCTCATAGAAATATCTTAATATAATGTGCATCTACTTTAAAATAGATATTATAAATTCAACTTTTTACATTTTCTTGTTATGCATATTATGATCATAGATTGAGGAATATAGGTATAAAATATGAAGATAATTTATTTCAGGTACATACAATGTTTGAGGGTTAAAGAGTGGTTTAGAGTTTCAAGACAAGGTTTTAATGGTGGAAAAATACATCCCTTTGTAATGCACCACGGAGAGAGAAGATGAAGGCCAAAATTTTTTGTAGTTAAGTAGTAGTAGTATTTTTGTTTATAGGGTGCTTCGACGGCTATGGTCATTTCGCATCTCTTCAACTCATTGAAAAGACCCATCTGCTCAAACACAACATCCATGCCCTGGGCGGGATTCGAACCCGCGACCTTTG
Source organism: Rhinocypha anisoptera (assembly GCA_011762765.2). NCBI lineage: Eukaryota > Metazoa > Arthropoda > Insecta > Odonata > Chlorocyphidae > Rhinocypha > Rhinocypha anisoptera. The sequence goes on along the minus strand of WURS02129123.1, from coordinate 12,960 downwards.
GGTTAGCCGGCGAGTACGCTGCCCACCAGGCTAGCCCGGCCGGCTTTTTGCATTTTTTACCTTAATCTTTTTGTGAATATGACATAATGATCTCTCATGTTAGACAGAAATGAATTTTTTGTTGAAATACGGCTGTCATTGAATTATGTGTCCACTAGGTATGTGTATTGTTCATGGGCAATACTCAAAAGTTTTCTGTGAATTATTTCCTTATTGTGTTCATGGGGCCTCTCATATTGGAAGTATTTCCTTTTTATAGCATAAATACTGCTCCTTCATAAATTATGTCTGCCTGAATTGTCCACATTGTCCACTCTTCTTGGCGTCTTTTCTCCGTAAACATTCAGAAACGAATATATCTCGAACCTTATTCTTTCCTAGGTTTTCATGTTTCAAATTAGCTCGTGTTTTATCCTCTTTGTCGCAAGCGAAACTTCGATATTTTTCTAAACTAAATCCTTCGATACCACCTAAACATCAGGAGGAATATAATTGTTTCAATAACGAGTTCACAGGTCAAATTGCAATTGTTTTGGAATTATTATGTCATTTTAATTTACGAGATCATTATTTACTTCTTCCTGTATCCCAGGCTCTTGTGTGTTTATGACAACGGTTGCTAAGACCATAGCAACAATATATGTGCATCCCGAGGGTTCAAATGGGCATTAAAGACAGGCTTCTCTGTGGGTATACTCGTAGTTTATAACGTAGAAGGCACTTGTATGGCGGTTGATAGATTGAAATCGAGGGTGGTGGATAATATTGGCCATTTTTATAAATAAGATTCCAACATATAGCCAATGAGAAAAAACTATTGATGCCATGTCAGTTAAGATCTTGCTTATTTCTATCGTAAATGGTTCCGGTTGTGGATCATTCAAGGCAAAAGACTATTAACCCCCCCTACGGCACGGCACGCGAATATTACATGTATATCAAAAACGATTTTTTCCAGATGGTGTTTACATATCTTCGCCGTCGTCACCGAAAATATCGTCCGTTACTATATTAAACAGTCTTACTTTCCCAGAATGAATACTAGAGGCAGGGGAAATGAAATCCGGAGTGACGAGGGAATAATTGGAGATGAATGCAAATTACTTGCCGAGTCCTTGGATCCCGGCGAAGGCCGTTCCTTGGTGTGATAACCTCAAACGTATTCTTGCATTAATTATTCGTCTTAGCTTTAATTGTCCAATGTTGGGTGATGGTTTTTTATAACTATTATATTTCCACAAAAGATGCAAAACACGACCGGTTTCGGCGATGATCGCTATCATCTGGTGAAGTATGATGGAAGAGCAAGCATAAATATATTGTAAGAGATCAGGGGATGGGGAGAGGGGTGGTGGGTGGGACAAGTAGCACTGTGGCATGAGGATGACAAAAGAGGGGAAGGAATGACAAATACATTGTTGTGGAGGGGAGGTTTTTTTGAGTGGTTGGTGAGACGGAGATAGTTAATTTGTTGGAGAGAATCACTAAGGAGGGGAAAAGGAAACGGAGGGGGGGAGGGTGTGTTTGCCATGCGGCAATGTGGAGAGCGGTTTTGAATAAAATATTCGTTGACAACTGTGTGGTCGTTGTCCAAAGTATGACGGAGGATTTAAAATTGCTGAATGATGTCCAATATTTTTCCTTTCTTCTCATAATGGAGGGATTCAGGGGTAAAAGTGGCGCTGTGGTTGCTGGTGAGGAGATGTTATGCGAAAAGAGGTGTGTGGGAGCCGGACAGGAAAGCTTTTTTGTGTTCTTTAGTTCTAATTTTGAAATTACGTTCGCTTTGTCCCGCATACACGACATTGCAGTTGAGACATAGAAGTTTATATACACCTGATTTGGAAAAATTGTCTGTTTTGTCAGTGTTGTGGCCTCCCCTCCACAACAATGTATTTGTCTTTCCTTCTCCTCTTTTGTCAGCCCCATGCCACAGCGCTACTTGATCCACCCCTCTCCCCTGATCTCTTACACTGTATTTAAGCTTGCTCTTCCATCATACTTCACCAGATGATGGCGATCATCGCCGAAACCGGTCGTGTTTTGTATCTTTTGTGGAAATATAATAGTTATGAAAAGACTCAATAACTATTTATATTAATTCTATATTCAATTAAAAGCTCTATGGTTTTGAAAGTGAAAAGTACCATTTTACCCGATTGTGCGGACGCTAGAAGGATATTTTGTAAATGTAGATATTAGCTGTAGAGATTCCGAATATAACCGATCAAATTCGTTCCAAACTTCATTAAATGAATTCCGTTTTATTCTCTTATTTATCACTACCGTCTTTGGAATAAATTTAACTTACATTGACTGATCGTCCCGTGAAGTTGATGTCTCAATGAAACGAAATTATTTTGCGGCTACCTACGTAAATTAGTGAGGGGTAAGTGTCTTTGGGAGGATTAACCTATCGTATATGACTTTGTGAGCTCTCTGACCCGGGGTCAGACTGATGGGCAGCACGCTGGCCTGCTAACACACGTTGGTCGTGGAGTCCTGACTACTTAGGGAACAGGTGTTGTGCTGGTCCTAATGAATTTTTATTGATGACGTCATCTAGAGATACTAATGACCGCAGAAAATGACCCTTCCCATAAACGAAAGTACTACTACTACTACTTCTTGGTGTTGTCATCCCTTGCCATACACTGTCAGTTAGCTCAAAGGGAGTATATGTAGTATATAACTCACATCATTTTAGTCGACAATTCTACAACTGTTTGTATGAACCACCGGATCACCGCACTTTGTCTCTATTTCGTCTTTTTTAAACTTCTCGTCTTCAACGATTCACTTTAGGAAGAAGAAAACACAACAAAATCTTCCAATTTCCCTTAAGAAAATTGAATTTTTTTACTCTGTTGTTCCTTTGGCAATTTGATGATCCAAGTGGAGCCCTATATCCTGTCGATTGCAATAGAATCTTGTGTATGCAAACAGTATTGTAAATCTAATTCAGACAAGGATATATCTAAAAAGGTACTCATGGCGAAGAGACAACTGCTGTGGTCAAAAGACAACAAAAGAGGAAGCATTGTGTAAAAACGTCCGTAAGGAGTATGGCACTCTATGGATCAGAGACATTGACTGCTTAAAAAACAGAGTAGAAATGAACAGAAGCCCTCGGATCCATGGTGCTGGAGGTGGATGCCGAAGATCAAGTTTGACGGACGGAGTTAGGAACAAGGAAGTGTACAGGAGAACGGAGGAAGATACATCTGTTTGGAGTACGATAAGAAAAAGAAGAACAATTTTGATGTGACACACCCTGAGGCAAAATGACTTCGCAATAATTATAGTAGAAGGAAAAATAGAAGGGAAGGTCCCAAGAGGAAGGCAGAGTGGCAAATATGCATATATAAATATAAAAGTCGTTAGAAAAAGAACTACAAGGGGTGAGAGAATTAGCAATAGATAGGAAAGAGCGGACGACTGATGTCGATCAATTTTCGGATCAAAATGATGTTCTCATCTGTTTTCTAGTTTCTCAGGAAGTCTTACTTGTACCAACATTTTTGTTATGCTCCTTAGAAATCGGAGAGGAGGAAATGCATCGGGTTCAAAGTGTAGAAAAAGCAGAGCAAAGAAAATTCAGAGGGCTCAGGAGTTACGGTGAAGAGCGCATGTAACGTTTCAACGTTCATTTCACCGTCACAATGGGGACTCGCCGTCACCTGTATCATCTCGCTGCCCCCCATCCCATCCCTCCCGCAGAGGTCACCTCGCCTCCCTCTCGCCGTCGCCTCCTCCTCCAGTCAGGGATGTCTTCGTCGGCCGCGTCTCCGCTTTTGTGTCGACCGCCTTAGGGCCGCGTTGACCGTCGGCGGGAGACTTCTCCTCCTCGAGTATTTCTCTCCACTGTCGCACACCTTGGACGCTCGTCATTTGACATGCCTCCGGGCGCACTTACGTCTCGCGTCGGGTGGAATGACGCGTGTAATCCGTGGTGCCCCACGGCCGCCGTGGATCCTGCTTTATTACGGAAGAGCATCACGCCGACCCCCCGCCGCCCCTCCGCCACCTTCGCCCCCTTTGGGGGGTCGTCACTGCATTGTGCTCCTCCCTCCGGATGGGACAGGAAAGCGATCGGGCGGATAACAGCCGACATCTGCCCTCTTAAGCCTCACCAGGTGCACACATTCGAATCTATTCGCCAGCGAGAAACTTTATTCAAGCAAAATATTCGATGACAGAACATTATTAATATTATGGGGCGGGGGGTAGGCTGAAGGTAGCGATCTATATTACGTAATAGACGGTTCCTTGGAAACCCTTTGAAATGACAAAATGTCGGGGAATTTAGAAGAAATTTCACTTTGATGTTTTCACGTAACGAAGTCTTTACGTGAAAATAGGAAAGTTGAAATTTCTTCTAAATTCTCAAGGATGAATGATTTCCTTGAAAAACCGGCACTTTTCCACAGAAAAAGTCCTTTTCCTTTTTCTGTGGAAAAGTTTGCCGGTTTTTTACTCTCAGTATGAATCACGTCCACCACATCACGCCTGATTCGGTGAAAATTATTTCCTTGAAGTTACGCCCTCTACCGCTATCTAATCGTTCCATTAAACATGCACTAATATAGACCCTTATTCTACCTTATCCTTCATTAAAAGTCAAATGCATATTTTTCCAATACAAATAAATATCGTCGAAAGAAATTTAAAGTACAACTGAAATCAGTAGCCGCACAACTATGAGAGGGAAACTTGCCTATGGCAGTAATATCTTCTTTTTAGGAGTCCTTTTCTTTCTTTGTGGCTAGGTATCTTAAACCACCTGGAATATGTCCTCAACTACTTCTACATACGAGGTGCCCTCTTTGAAACCCTTTCAGTGTACGGCATTACAAGGAATTAATTTTTCGAAGAGTACAGCAGATAGTAACAATTATTGTGGGATTATAAACCAAAATTCGAAAATGATATTTAACTATTACAGATAACGATGTTATTTATTGAGGTTTACACTAAATGCGGATTCCATTTTCTTCTTACCGGAGGAAATAAATACGTTGTCTTATAACCATCGCAAGACATATAATCTTAGTCGGGGGATTGAGTCTCGCTCATGGCATGGCTTTTGTGTTCATTTATCTATTATTAAATTATTCAAACTAATTATCCAGAATTATTGACTTCAGCAAGGGCATGTGGCTATAAAATTACGTGTCAAAATCACTTAATGAAACAATCCCCGGTGTGTTGGAAAACTCGCAGTGTAATACCCGTGCTACTTCAGAAAAAAATCATTTACACTTTTTAGATTATGATTCTGGTAAAGAAATAGATACTGGCATGAAGAGACGAACCATTTGTCTCTCATCTGTGGGTTTTTGGAGCTCAGTGTCGGTGTCCGAGGGTAAAATTAACACACGTCGTACATGTGGTCACATTAGAATGTTACACATTGTGCTTTTATCGAAAGGGACCTACTATTCCGAGAATCGAGAGAATAAATTATTCTTTCGTTGCATGCCAATTTATCAGATGAAATTGAATTGAATATTTATCGAGTGAATGTGCTTATGGTGAACTATGCTGAAGTGTCGCCCGGTCGGATTTCCTGCGGCGGAGATGCGTCCCACATTGAAGTTGATTTGGCGTAGTTTAGGAACGTTCAAAAATTAATGCACCACAATCTTCAACACGATCAATGCGGCGACTCTGAAATTTAAGTTTGCGACCTCCGACCCTCCATGTGGCAGTTTGACGACGAGTTGTTAATATGGCTAACGTCTCAGTGATGCACGTTACAAGCAGAATGGTGAAGCAATTTTTTCCTTTTCCAGAGTGGGTCTCGGGCGCATCATAAAGCGGTAACGTTTTTTCCTCAGCACTGTCTACGTCGATCAGAGCAACGTTAGTCGATGAAGATTTCATGAAGCTTCATAGGAAGGGTAATAGGGTACTAAGGAAAAGTAATGAGACGGTAAAAGAACGCTGATACTTTTAATTAGTTAGGTCTCATCTCGAATATGCCTCAGTGTAAGAGACCCTCTTGAAATAGGATTAGCATTGGAGGTAGATAGAGTGCAGCGTCTAATAGTTGGATTAGAGTTAAAAATCAAAGAGATAGACTGTCGAACAGAAATATATAAAATGTCGTTTTTTCCTCGTACAATTAGATACAAAAATAAATATGACCACAGAATTGGAGATAATAGTTAGGGTAGCTAGTGTGTATATGTATATTATTTTAAATGTTTTTCTAACTAATCGTTAATTGATTTTGTTCCCGCATGACAAATTTTCTTGATTCAATGAAATGTTTTCTTTAAGTAGTTTCTCTCAATGGGAATTATATCTAATATGTGCATGTGTGGAAATGAATGTCTGGTGATGCCTCACTCGCCCCCTGCCATACGCGTTTTCGGCGGCTTGTAGAGTATTGCGTAGGCGTAGGCGAAGTAATGAAAAGTGATGAAAGTGCTCGCATGGCCAGGGACAAGGATGGTATCCAGCGGGTAATGCGCGCTCCTCCTGGACACTGTTGCGAAGCCAAAGAAACGGAAGTGAATTTATTTGAAAAACAACCGGTAGACCCTATGGCAATAGCGGTAATGGCAATTCGATTCCCGAGTTTCGCTGTATTATGTTCCACACTCGAAGGGAAATAAATTGTATTGCATTCCTCTTTGAGCATTCTCATAGGTTTTCAAGAAGGGAGCGATAAGCTTCATTTCTTTGCATGCAAATTTATTAGCTCGAATGAGTTTCTTCTCGTGTTCGCCGCTGAAGTGTTGGCGTCCGGTTGGATTTCAAGCCGTAGGGATCCTTCCCCGTTAACTTTATTTGCGCCGCTCAAAAGGGACTGCATAAATTGTGATTGAAGTGGGGAGGGGAGGTCAAAATACCTTTTCCGCCCTCCGTGAAAATTGCCCCGCTCCGCAGTCCCTCCACATCCACCCGGCAGAGCGTGAGTGTATGGGAGAGAGAGAGAGATGTTTTAGTTAGAACGATTTTCCCGGAAATAATTTGATCTTAGCAGTATATTGCTTTGGACGTCGCATGTCGTGCCGCTTGAGTTTCAAGGCGTCCGTTATAACATGTGGGCCAGGGAGCCTGGCTGTGGGAGCTTACACTTCACGCGCCAACTCCTTGGTATCTCCTTTCGTCTTTCGATGAAGCCTTGATGACAAAACGTGAAAATACAGCGGCCGTGATCCATCCTACAGTAGTAGTCTGGATAATTGTGAACCGTTTCCTATATTTTAATTGTAAAGTGAGAAATTTAATTATCAGAAGTTATAATAAGTCATTTAATTTGTCTTTTTAAGCTATACAAATTTTATTTGAAACCTTTGGCCTTTTAGGATAATAACTCAAAAGATAAAGCTAAAATAACTCATGTTGCACTTTATATATCTATAGCTGCTAATTTTCCACAACTGTACTTGGCGAGTCGTTTTTTGTTAACCAGTTTGTTCAATCACTCACTCGAACTGCTTGAAGCAATTTCTTAGGCATGAGCAATTTTTTTTCTAAAGATTTCCTAATCCGGCTGGACTTAAATAACCTCTACAGAATTTAGGAAACGGGAATGCATCCTTATAGGGAGCCTTCAGCAAATAGAAATGTTGCAAAACATGTTCGTTTCATATAGCAGCAAGTTACTTTACGGTGGTTTTCACTTTCAATTTGCTCACTTCCATTACAATCGCTTGACCGCATTGCTTTTCCATTAACCATGGAAAAATTGAATTTCTAATTTCTCCTCCGTGGAGACCTAAACTATATAGGACGTACGGGAAAATAACTCAGGATTAAGGTAGCTGTGATTTGATCGATATCTGGTGTAGCCATTACATATAAAATATATTCATGATTAATATAATTTCCTGCATTTGATCACGGAGGATTTGCTGGAGGAAATAATTGAATGGCATTATTTTGAATGCGTTTTCATCATTTTATGATCGATCTAAATCTTGATTTTTTTCTTCAAAATGCATCATCCACCATGATCATCTATCGTGTACTCAATGAAATATTCATGAAAGAAAAAGAAATAAGGTCCACAAAGAGGATAAAAAACACAACAAAAATAAGGCTCATAAAAATTCCATTACGATCACTATAGTTGTCATACCGCTTAACTCATTTCACACCGTCTGTCTGCTACTCATGCTTTTAACTGTTCTTCTTAAGTAGCTTTTAACGACATTAGTAAAAACTTGGCCATGGTATAAATTGGAATGTGACGTTCTACTGGTAATTTCCTGGCATCCGTTACTTCTGCCTCGCGGTTAAAGTTTCCTGTTGATTTTTATTCCGTGTTCGTTTCCGTCGGCCATTCTTCTCGCCGTTCATTTCCAACGGGAGACGCGGCGGAACTGAAAGTGGGTCTCTTGAGTTTCGAGACGGACCAGGAAGGAGAGAGAGAGAGGGAGAGGAGACGGAGTCCTTGTTCTGAAACTCCCTCTAGTGTATCCTGCGGGTACTATCATCGTGCAGAGGGAAACTTGAATTTTAGGTCACGAGGGGGAAACTTTCTGGAGCAGCTGTCATGGTGGTTCTCGACTCTTTTTGCTTGCACGGCGAAATAAACTTTTGGTTCGCCCAGGTTATACGATGGATGAAATTCATCCCGGATTCCCCGCAATGACTGCGCTCATCCATTGCGGTAGTGTTGAAGATGCTGAGAGAATGTTGCTGGAAGGGATGCAAAATACGAAGTTAAAATTACGTTTCCTCGGTATCACGTTTTATCGAATCCAAATTAAAGACGATTCCAAGATGAAATGTGTTTACATACGTAAGATAGCGTTTGCCACTCTAAGTAATAACTTGGTGATTAAAAATGTATGAAATAATTATTTCGTAGCTAGTGAAAGGGAGATGGGCAAAGCCTAGCGTAGGGAGCTAGACTACAAACCCTATCTCTCGCATCGAGTCTTGAAGACGCTAAATTTCTTTTCGACTTTTGAAAATCTTTAAATTCTGAATTTCCTCACACGAACGAGAAAGTTTATCTCCTAAACCTTCAAAAGAAACAACCAATGGTGGAAGACATCAGTTTCCCCAGAAGGCACCGATGGCACAGGTCGATATGATCCGTCCGACATCTACTGCCACAGCTGTGAACGAGATTGAAAATTTCCGGAATCGGCCGTGGCATTGCCATGTTAAGGTAATGGGAAGGCATACCACATAATTCTCTCCCTGGATGATGCAGCCTATATTTCACAAATATATGTCATAATGGCATTCCTCTCAGCAATTCATTCATCAAGGTTTATCAATCCGAAGATTGGTTTATATCAGCTCTTCGTAGTGTGCATCATGTCAACTGTCTATGTTTACATACTTTTGTGCCTCAAAATTTCTCCGTCATACTTGGCCTACCTCCTCCAAGGATTCTTTCCTGCCTTCCAGCACGCCTTCCACTGAAATGTCGCACCTCAACATGTGTTGTACCCCCTTATTATCTTTCCTATTCAGTACTAGTATACACGTGATGTTTTCCTTATCTGCGGAGTACTTCCTACTATCAGTCACTCGGTCCATCCATTTAATACGAACATACTTTTGTTGAGCTTGCGGTTGTATATTTACGGTATTGTCTATCATGAGTGTTGACAGCACTAATATTAAGCTCTTCAGACTGGGAGCAAAGGTAGGATATCGAAGCAGTGTATGAAGTTGAGGCCTGGAAGAGGCTCCAAAATATGTTTCAACTAGTAGTTGAATCTAGGTCAATGAATGTGGTTATATATTCTGTGAGCAAAATATAGTCCCCCAATCGGATCTCCCGTCTGGGGAAGTCTGGCAGCGAAATATCAGTCAAAGGAGTGAATGTGTAATCGGGGAGGAAATAAAACAAGGAGCCGAGGAAAGAAAACATTCTGCCAAATGTTAGCTCTGACAGCTTCTAAAATCTCATTTTTGAATTCATATGATTATGATGATGATGAGGATACATTCAATAATTTTGAAGTTTTAATACGATAGCTATATATTTTAAATGATATACTTATAGTTTTCTTATTCGGAATATATTTCAGAATACGCAGTAGTACCCGTTAAAATAAAGGTAAGAATTCCCCAAAGTTGAGGACTGATCGATTATGAAGTAGTAACTGTTAAGGGTAATTAATAAGTACCATGAACCAGGAAGAATGAAGCATTACGTAGTAATAATTGAGAGCGATAACTTATTTAGTGACCATATCATAAATAAAACTGTATGCATGGAAATGCACTTTTATAATATTTGATATTTTTGCAATGGAATTTCGATAATATTCAACAAGATCGTTCACTTTTCTCACGGAGTGGTCGGGAATGTTATTTTAATTTCGTGACGACTAGCTTTGGCCTCTCTTCCTCCCTGCTCTGCTGCTCGGTGACATTTTCCGACCTGTCCACTTTCGTCGTGCGTATGTAATCTAATCTCCTCTAGTTGAAGCATTCGTCCTTATCATTCTCTGCGGAGTGACCCCTCAGAGTTTCCCTGGGTAAAATATTGTTTCTAGCACAGGATTTAGTGTGTGCGAGGGAAAGATGGCGCACACTCTTCGAAAAAATGCATTATGGAAGCAATCCGGTATTAGCAACATACTTTTACTGCGTAGTTGGTACTGAGTATTGAAAAGGAAGGCGTGTCAGATTATCGTCGCTCTTGAATAATTTTGAAAATTTGAACAGTTGATAGCGCTAGGAGGCTTTAGAACCTGATCAGGTGTGGTTATTATTTTTTTAATTAAAAAAAAGGAAACAGTGGGATTTAGGAATTTTTTCGCGGAAGTAAATGGAGAAATTTTTTTATGCAATGTCCAGAATCCAAAAATCCAATGTCCAGAAAACAAAATCCAGAGCATTCCCGACTAATTTGAAAAAATACATGAAAGCTAAACTGAGTTCTCTCTCTGAATGCTTTTCTTAAATTAAGTATTTCCATACACAATGTTTAAAATACAAAGTTAAAAACGAAAAAAGTTCATGTCACTAAAATATTTGTTCATTCTGCAATAAAATTTTTTGTATGAAAATATTAATAAACTCCGTAGCGAACACCTCTATGACTTGACATGCACACAAAACTATATTTATCTTACAGTAACTTATGACTTGTAGCATAACAAAATCTTTTTTTTTTAGATTTTGCTTTATACATTTTCATAGCATAGGCCTTTTTTAAAAATAAAATTTCCACACAAATGCATTTTGCTTGCTTTGAATGTTACTATGTCACAATATAAATAACGAATCTCTACCAGCTGAAATCACACTAGGATTGCAACTACAGTTAAATCACTTCTACGACCAAGGACGAACCACAGTTAAGGGTGCGATTTGAAATCACAGTTAGACGCATCAATAGTGTTTATTCTGTATTTGCCTTTGAATATGACTTGATAAGTCGAAATCCGGGTCGCAAATTTCTTATGTGGAAAAGTCTCAGTGAATGTTAAATTTATTCCATCAATTTTACTTATTTAATTATTAAAAAGGATATGTTTAATTAACAATAAAGGAGTCCTGCATCATAAAACACCAGTTATCCTATATGATGCCTGCCGAAGTCGTCTTTGTCTATATACATACCATCCGGCTGATAAACGGGAGAATGTTAACACGAGACGTCCATACGTCTAAGGTTTACTGCTTACCTTAATTTCTAACTTTGATACAGGTTCTGATGTAATTTAAGGTGTCAATGATGTTCTTAAACAAAGGTTTATGCGTCAGTGGCATATTTAGAAGTCAGTAGGTACATATTTAGAAGCAGCTTGTTTTGATTACAAACTTGGTTAAATTAAGTCGGCGCTCCACAGTCCTCGAGTTAGGAAAAGCTTCCTCCCAAATTTTTTCTGGGATGGTCTAGAAGATCCTCTGGTAATTAACCTCCAGATATCTCCTTGAAATGGAGTCTTCTTGTCCAACGACAAGAGTTTCCTTCTCCAGCTTCCTTGCAATTCACAGCGTAATACGTTCGCCTCCTCCTCTTTTCTCTACACGCCGCACCCTACCCCCCATTCTACTCTCGTTTCTGATCGCATTTTCTCCTCGGCTGACCTTTATTCCACCCACCCACCGGCTCCACCTCCACGCCCCACGCCTTATTTCGACTGTCTCGAGCACACCAGCACAGCGTCTTCCGTTGCTCGCGACGTATCTCCTGACGGTTGGCCTACTCGATGACAGCTCCGCATTCATGCGTGGCACCACCCACCTCCCCCGTCACCGACCACCTTCGTGCCACCCCGCCCCTTTTCTCCTCACCGACTCTTCTCCCACCCCCCCCTCCCATTCCCCCCACTCCCCGGGTCTCCCTCGCCCCTAGCCTAGCCCCCTCCTCCTCCCTACGCCGCCGCCTTCCCGGATGGGGGGAGGAAGACACTTCGGAAAGACCGTGCGACTGCAAAGACATCTTATGCCCCCACTCTCCACCATCATTACTTGTTTGTCCTCCACGCCTTCCGAATCCACACCGAGACTCCCGCAAGGCGAGCGTCTGAACAATTACTCCTTCGTCCTATTATTCATATATATATATTATTATTATTATTATATATATTCCTAGTCTGGTCATCTCTATCTTCGCATTCTCAAGGTTGCCACTCACTCCAAGAGAACTCACGTTCCACGTTCCTATCCTGCACTCATCCTTTTTGACTGATGTACCCCTACCTGTAGTCCCCACCTGGAGATCAGATTAGGGGACTATTTTACCTCCGGAAAATTTTACCGGGAGGATTGCCATCACGTCATATATGTGAATGCAGGGCAGCATTTTCTAGGTAAATATTCAATGGTGCCTGGGGTCATCGCCAGATACCAAATTGACTACATTCTCGTCAGACAAAGGCAAGGGAGTCAAGTAAAACAGAGCAAGACTTATCCCAGTGCAAATATAAATAGTGAACATAATCTGTTCGTGCGTAGGTTTCCGCGGTGATGATTACGATGTCTCTGCATGGTTCTCGGGTCTGCACCGCGTTCGTCAACTAT
>WURS02128908.1:0-22492 GCA_011762765.2 Rhinocypha anisoptera | reverse complement strand
TCTTTTCGCCATTGTCATATCTCTTTTCAATGTGCAAATGCAGTTGATATCATCAAGAATGCGGAAAATAAACAACCGAACAACTGAAATAAACAACTGTTGGCGGCAGAAATTGTAAACAAATGACAATCAATTTGTCCAGTGCTTGCAACCTTTTGTTAAAATTTTGAAAACTCATAGGTACATAACCAATAGTTAATTTATACTCATAATATGCTCTTGTAACTTTATCTAACAGTTAGCTTAACTGATAGTTAGCAAATTGAGACTTTTAACAATGAGTCATAATACCGGCCCTAAGTGCTTGGCCAGGAGAGAGCAGGAGTCACTATTTTGCCAGAGCCTTTAGTGCTCCTTGATCCTTTTGGCGAAGTTTCATCCAGTCTGGCCAATACAGAGTTTGTTGCAAGAAGCACACAAGATTTTATATACTCCTGTCTGAAGAAACGGGTAAACAGGGTTCTTGTTTTTGCAAAACTATGAAGCAAGAGAACCCTGAGTGTAAAAACAGATCCTATTAGGTTCTTTTGGGAATTTCTGGGCTACAAATGCAATGAGCCAGGCCATATGGCCAGGGACTGTCCAAGGAATCAGGTGAAAAATGGTTATAAGGGTAAGGGAATAACCTTAGTTATTGCTCACTGCATTGTCTACAAATGTGAATTCTAATAGTTGGTATGTGGATTAAGTTGCCACGAACCACATGACGAACTGAAAGGACTGGTTGGTATATTATAAGATTTTCCAAGACAATGAAGTACTATGTGCAAATAATGAAAAGTAATGGTATTGGTGATGTAAAGATAAGGGTTAACAATGAGGATGTTGAAAGGCTGATAAAAGATGTTGAATATGTTCCTAACCTCTCAAGTAATCTATTACCTGTAAATTCTATGGTTAAAAAGGGAATCGTGATTGTATTTAATGCATAAGGGTGTAAGATTTTCCACAGCAGTGACTGTATAGTGGAAGGGCACACAAGGTAACTGCAAATGAAGTTGAAGGGATCTACAGGCTTGATATCCCATCAGCGACAGTCAACCTGGCTGTGACAAAGGTGAGTCAGGAATTATAGCACAGGAGATTGGGTCACCTTAATGGATACTACATGAAGCAGCTGAATAACATGGTCACAGGTACTTCGTGTACTGAAGGAGATGAAAAGCCTTGTATCTTCTATGCAAAACAGAAGTAAACAAGACAACCATTTAGCAAGGTAAGGGCAAAAAGGGCCAAAGATAAATTGGGGCTTATTCATTCAGACTTGTGCGAACCCATGAGTGAAGCTTCATGGAGTAGGGGCAGCTACCTTTTAACTTTCATTGATGACAAGACCAGAAAAACTAACAGCTATTTTCTAATATGTAAGAGTGATGTTAAATCAAAATTCCTAGAGTTCAAAACAATGGCTGACAATGAAACAGGAATGAAAATAACGATACTGCAGTCAAGCAATGGGAAAGGATATGTAAACAATGAATTATGTAAACAAAGAATTTCAGGAACTTCTCAGACAAGAAGGGATCTGACACCAGCTGACTGTGGAGTATACCCCAGAACAAAATTGAGTAGCTGTACAGTCAAAAGGAGCATTATTGAGAAGGCTCGGACTATGCCACAGGAGGTTGAATTAATTCAAAGGTATTGGGCTGAAGCTCTAAATACAGCCGTCTACCTGAAAAATCGTTCACCCACAACAGTCATCATTGGCTTGACCTCGGAAGAAGCCTGATCAAGTGAGAAAGTAGATTTTGGACATTTAAGAGTATTCGGATGTAATGCTTACATGCATAAACCAAGGAATGTAGAAGTAGATTCCAAAATTACGTTCTTGTTGAGAGTGATGAAGTGAAGTTAAAGTACCAGCCAACAAACTCTATGCTAGCATATGTGCTTACTAAAGGTCTGAGTGTATCAAAACACCTTGAGTGGGTAAAGGCTTGGCCTTGGAGCCTAAGATTAAGGAATGTGTTAGTTTGTAACACTTTGGCTCCAGCCAATTCATATTTCCTAGGTTGGCAACACTATGTTTGCACCATGTAAGGCAATTGTTTTTTCATTTATATGTGGTACCTTGTGTACCACTATGCACTTCCTGTGTAATTAAAGTATGTGACACCGTAATTTGCTCAAGCAAATGTATTTCTTATATATCTACGCATTTACGTAATTTTAATAAAATTCGAAAATACATCCTAACCTGAATATTTAATGTATAATTTCAAAATTTTATCATAGAAAATTCAATTATGAAAGTCAACAACAAATACTGCCCTCAACAATACAAATAATTAAAAGGAACAAATAAAAGTAACAAGCAATTTGGTCATAAAAATTCAATTTTCCTTCAGGGCAAAAAATGCAACAAAAAAAGTCAACCGATTGTGAAGAAACTCACCTTCGAATCCGCGAGTATAATTGTACTCATGAAATCCTCCTCGTCCATGGTTATGGCGACCCTGTTGCTGAAGGCGCTCTTCTTCAGAGCCATATAGGTCATACTGTTTTCGTTTGGTAGGATCAGTAAGAGTTGCTACAGCATTACCTATGGCTGAAGATAAAGAACTATTAAAAAATTTGGTTTCACCGGATATCAAATATTTACTGATTTCGGTGGACATTGAAGAAAGGGTTGTCACAAAAATATCAGTCCCCGATAAATAATTTTGCAAAACCTTTGACAAAAATTTCATAGCGAGGAACTACATAAAAATATTCCAGGAAGAATCAAGCTTGTAACTTAGTCTTTATAATCAATTCCAAACAACTGATTCTTATGCATTTGTGTAGTCCTCATGCTACAGTATCCTCCAACATAACGATTTTGAATGGATTCTGCCTTTCTTGGGTTCATTCGTCGTTCCCAAGATAGTGCCTATATATAATACCTTCACAAGAAAAAGTGCTTGTATCAATCTGGGATTCTCTACTGTTTTCGTATACAAAGCGTATACTTTGCAATGAAAACGAAAGAATAACCAATGCATAAAGACGGCAGAGTAAGCATGATGAGTTGCGCGCTGACCGACTAGCCCAGAGGTCAAGGGTCCGAGTCTCGCCTCGAGCATCGGTATTGTGTTCGCCCAACTACGTATTTTCTTTAATTTCAGGTGTTAAATAACCAAAGTCGTCGAAGCACTTAAATACAAACAATACTACATTGTGTAAAGATCCTTCTCAGTTATGCCATGAAAACTGTCAATTCTATTTCATCATCTCACTATGACCATAAAATTTGCTTTCGTTTAACGAAGACTCCTACTTGTCATTTGGTAACTAATTGAGAAAAATAGTCGCGTAAACAAAAAAACATTTCCTCATATATATATAAAAATACATAAAGACAAAAACCTTTGAATGCCTCCGCTGCTCCTGGTGTTTTGTTTTTGTCCGGATGAAGTTGAAGGGCTAATTTCTTGTAAGCCTTTTTAATGTCGCTATCAGTTGCTTCCTTATCCACTCCCAAAACTTCATAATAGTCTTTGCATTTTTTTATCCTGATAAATGAAATGGTTATTTACTAAAAAACAATATTCCTAAATAACGGTATATAAGTATCCAAATTGATGCAACAATATTTACATGAATAATGATATAAACTTGTGTGAAAAATATTAACTTGACCTTAACCCAATTACAGCCTCTTCGTAAGCCTGAAAACAAACATTATATCATCTTACACACTACCTCTGAACAGCTTCTACGTGCTCCTTAGGGTAATCCATTTCAGTGTCTGAAGTTCTTGTTTCCTCCTTCCTTGTGGCTATGCAACAGGAGACGACAATTAATTTTACAATACAACCGACATAACATCAAGCCAAGAATGCATTGATTAGGTGGAATAATGCATAATGGGGTACAATCAATAATAGAATGAAAACTTACCTGTTCTTCTTTTCCTTGGAGCATCTTCAGGCTCAGCACACTTCTGATGAGAATTTTTTGATAAATGATCCAAGAGATCTGAAAACAATAACAAACATGAACGTCTATCATGGTTACAGTGATTAATAACAATACAGGCCGCCGAATTAAATTATCTAACATTATTTATAAGTTTCTTAAAGATATGAGCAATAAATAAATATTCTTTCGTAATAATAATGTTATAAAGTGGAAGCAATTGAGAACATACCTTTAGCTTTTTGTGTAGGATATAACTTCTCAGCTTTCAATAAAAATCGCTCAGCTTTGTCATGCCGACATTCAAGAATAAATCGTTCTGCTAATTCAATGCAACGTTCAGCCTCATCCTTATTTCCTTCCATCATGAAATCATAATTCAATGAAGGAAATCCTGCGAAACCTGTGAACTGACAATTATGACGTCAGGAATGAGAATGAACCAGAGCCACTAGAGCCATCTTTAGTAAGGAAACAGCAGCTCCGTAAAATTGGAAAAACGATATGCCAGTAGGAAGGAGTTTTGCAATTCAATCTGGAGGTGATTAGTGGAAAAGGTGGAAAATGTTTTGCAGAGTAGCTCGCGTAATGTTTTTACATAAGGTTACACAGTATCACAGTTCTTCGTCTCCAAAATTCGAATCTTATGCTCCCGGATATATCCGTAGAATTTCTACGTATGTTGAACGAATAAGACACGGCCAAAGCTTAAAGGAAAGCGAAAAGATACCAGAGAAATGCTACGAAAATGGCAATTTTCTATTATTTTTGCAAAAACCTAGAAAGGTTCTGGTACACAAAGAAAGCATAACGAACGATATTAAGAAGTTCCGCTTAAACCGTGAAAAGTACCGTGGTAATTCGTGTTAAATTACAATCCAGCCAGATACTCGCTGATATTTTATCATTACTAAAATCTACAATTGGCGTGTGATGGTCTCGCTTGCTTTTTTTTAGTTGTATCCGCCTTAGGAATCAACGTGAAAGATGAATCTGTATTTTTGGGATTGGACTCTGATTCGATTTGTCAGTTCGCGGTTGAACTACCATGCGATGAGAGTTCGATGGAGAAATTTGGTGATTCCGGTGGACGTTTTCTTGGAGTTCGGAAGTCGTTATTTTTTCTCTCAAAATCTGAGGCTGCTTTAACTTCTCAGGTAATTGACCCACGAAGTTCGCGCTTAGAAGATGATAAATACACCTAAGACAGGGTTCATGTAAACGTTCGAAGCGAATGGTAATGTTGAGGATATTTCACTTGTTTGAAAATGATGCAGTAATACTTGATTCACATTTCAGGCATGCTCACTCTTGTCGTGGCATAGAAAAAAAGTACACTGTCCTGATTGTGGGAATTTGCTTGTAAATATTGGCTTTTCGGGCACAAAAATGTGTTTATCGCAATCCTGTGTCATCAAGAAACAGAACAGACACTACCCACCTCTTAATCCTGTTGCCATTTGTGTAGTATCAGATGAGTTAAACAGTAAGGTTCTTTTAGTGAGACAACCATCTCATCTTCCAGGCATGTTCACTTGTATTGCTGGATTCCTTGAAGTAGGTTAGTATGTTTACCCTTTTAGTATAACTTTTCATTTAGCTGAGATTTTGTAAAATAGAACATGTAAATATGGCTAAAAAATGATTGCATTTTTTTTCTATTGGCCATTATTCACAAGTAAATAAACCATCTTGGCAAGCATAAGATCTACATGGCAGTCTTTATGATCAACTAATTTCCATTGACAATATCAATTCTTTTGGTGCAACTTTAGGATGGAAACATTTTCAGCATATTCTTTAAGATTGGCAGTTTGTATGTTCCAATCAGTTAGAAACCTCACCAAATTTAAATGAATGGGGCCCATAAAATTCTCCTCATTCTGTGAAAGTCCAACTACAGAGATTGGATAACCCTGAAGCTTTTCTTTGGCTGATTGATTCAGGTGTCTGGACCCTTTCTCGATTACGTTATAGGAAACAATATTCCCTTGAAGGTAGAAATGCTTACCCTTTGATAATGGTCATTTCTTTATCTTCCACTTTCGTGGAATATTTTCAATAGTTCATTTTAAAGCAAATCTCATTTCTTGAGAATTAGTATCACATAACTTTTCCAGGACATGGAAGATTAGAAATTTTCAAATTCATATTTTATTCTAAAGTTCTTCACTTCATATTCCAATTGCATCACTGAAGAAATTTTGGAAAACATCTCTATGTTGCACAAATGCTTTTCCAAATATGATTTTCTGTTTTCTCTTCAAATTTGGATTTGAGTTAATTATAGCATAGTTGGTGCATTGAAGGTTGCTCATTGTAGGAGAAAAAGTATTCTTCAGGAAATGTCATGTCTTGGTAATTTCCTGGTCTTGGAGGTCATGAGGAGAAATTGATATAGGCCAAAAAATTACCTTCAAAGCAGCTAGTAAAGCAATCAATTCTTTTGTGTTGTACGACCTAAAATTAGTGCTTCTATTGCAACAAACAAAAATAAATTAGTGAAACAATGTCAATGATGCCATAGCACTGTGTATTTATCATTTAATCCTACATTGGTGCCCATTTTGGGAGGTCAAAAATCCTGAACTAAGTATACTACATGAATTGTCTCTTTAAATATTCAGAGAAGTTTAGACAACTTTCTAACAGCTCAAAATGTATATGAATGATGAATTCTTTTTCCTTCTCTGTATAATATTCTAGCAGTCCATAAGAGAATCCCTATATTACAACCTATTGTCCTCGCTTTGCAAAAGGCCATACTTCTTTTGGTTAGACATTGAAATAATTATGATCCACCTCTCGCCAGGAATAGTACCATGTGGAGCTTTGGGAACAATGTATGAATGCATTGGTTTATAATTTGAAAGATTTTAGGTTACATTTGAAAGCAACAATGACAAGAAAAATGTGAATGGTAACATCATGGTAAGTGTGCACGTCACAAACATTATAGTACATGATCATGATACCAATTTGATACTGGTGGACACAAAGATTAGTCAGGTAGATGGAATAATATTAATGCAGCAAAAAAATCTAAATTAAAGCAATGAAGGATGGTAGCAATAGGAACTAAGATGTGATGATAAACAGTATTGAAATGGCATGTGCATGAATAAGTGCCAAGAAGATTTGAGAGGCAGTTGTTGGAGGAATTTTTAAAAAGGCAGGGAAAGAGGATGGACTTGATACTCTAGTGGTGATGGTATGATGAAGCTGTAATGGAGAGTAAAGTAATGGGAAGGGAGGCAGAGGCAGGAAAACTAAGAAATTTTAGATAGAATTAGGAAGTATGTAGAGGCGAAGAGGGATTTATGTTTGGAGATCATTGGTTCTTTTTCAAGTTTATTGAAAACTCTCCTTAATCAGTAAATCATCAACCATTGTCACAGTCACATGCATCAGAAAAAATGTGTGCATTATAGTGGTACTAGCATGCTCCCTTCCTGTTAACATGTAATATACTTCAAAGTACAGCTGTAAGTTTTTATTGATATATCAGGAGTAATAATGATTTAGTTATTTCCCAAACAGTCAATCACATTCAATTATCACAATATTTTTTCAGTTTGCAGTGTCATGTTAAATAAATTATAAGAGTTAACCCAATGGCTAACTCCATAGCACATTCCAAGGGTACATGTTGTGAACACTTAGTTCCATGCTATGTTATGTGGTCACCAACTAACCCAAAGGTCACAGGTTTGAGTCGCTCCTAGGGCATGGGTGTTGTGTATTTCCAATAGGATTTTTTTTCTATGATTTTCAAGAGGTGTGAAAACCATAGAAGCCCCCTAAAAAAACTAAAATACTACAACTATATCTCAAATTGGTTATTATATTTCAGTGGCCTTGGAGGATCATGAAAGTTTTAATATTTTGATGAGGTGGGACAGTCTTAGCTTCTAATTTATTAATTTATCTTGAAATATTATTTTATGTTTAGTTCTACCTTCAGATAGCTTTTTAACAGCAATGAAGACAGAATGTCCTTTGTGCACATATGACCCATATATCCTTGAGACACATTGACCATATCTCCAGCTCTTTTTGTAAGCACACACCATTAATAATTTATGTTACATTCTTTCTACCATTAAAAAAATTAGAAAAAATCACACTTTCTAATAAATTGAATGTTATAAGGTTTCACTTTGTGGAAGTTGTCAATAGCCAAAACAGAGGAATAACAACATACTTTTTTGTGCATAAGATGCATTTTACCATGATATGGCATCATAAGATGATGCTGATACTCTTGTATCACATTGAAATGTATTGTATGCACAATAAAGCCCATGGAAAAGTACATTTTTCTTCCTATGTTATGGACATGCTCTGCAGTTTGGTTATTTTGATATCCAGAAAAGTTGTCTAGCATAGATGTAGTTAGCTTGACTAAAAAGACAATGACTTTGACTTTAAGTCCTCCAAAACCATGATAAATCTCTGCACACCTGGGAGGCAAATCATTGCAAGATAGTATATATTCAGCATGGAAAGCCTGCTGGCTCATGCAAAAAAATTAACATGGATCATCCCACGGCATCACTAGGATGTGTCACAGGAAAGGCTAACTATACAGGATGAGTATAATAAAAGAGACTTGGCAATATTGGCTATTTTTCCCACTTGCTAACTTGAATTCTCACAAATTCAAGTTATACCTTATTTATGGGTGTTAAATAAACAGTTGCGATTTGGACCTTTGGAAACAATATACCAAGGCATGTGTGGATTATTAGGACCCATAAGTTGTTTTTACCATCGATGTTAATATGAATGGAAACAGACTGAATAAAGAACAGAATAATGGGTTATGATTTTGTAGTTCCATAAATTTGTAAAAATCACACTAACATGTCGTTTTTATAAATTCCATGGTATTATGGATCATAGACTCTCTTTTTGCTGACAGATTGCATTCTGTTTAGAGGATTTTTTAATAAAACCACTGTACACTCCAGCAATGTAAGTCATTGGCAATTATAATAATACTTTTTTTGCCAATATGCCTAAATATAAAATATGACACATCCATAAACAGTAAAAATAGGGTGATGTGTTCATTATGACACAAGTCCCAAGTATTTTTAATGCTGGTACTAATTCAGAGGTTGTGGTAGATCACTTGGCTACAGAATGGAGGACCAGGGTTCTCGACCTGGTGACGCCTCTGGACACCTCCAGCTACACCCAAGCTGAGTGATTTTCAGAGTAGGTACTACATCTTTGTGTGAAACCATAGATGGCCAGGGAAAGAACTGGCCCCTATTCCCTGATGTGTAAGTTTTCACATACAGTTTGGCTTAGTACTAGGCAAACTCTACCCTCGCCTATCAAACAGGCCTTAGGGTTGAAAACTTTGGTTTATTGATTTAGTTTATTAATTAAATTGTTTTGACACAAGAATGATATAGAAATATATATGTATTAACTTTTTCCAAAAGAGCCTTGTGATTACCATTTGAGTTGGGTTTTCTCTTCAGCCCTGTTAATTAATAAACCCTTTAGTAATAAAATTATTAACCTAATTAACTTTAGCAGAGATATAATAAGCTCAAATAATATTTTAAATACCTTACTTCATTAAAAATTGTTATTCTTTTCCTACCACTGTCTCCTCACATAATATTCTATCCTCTAGCATGGCCTCCAATTTCTCATTACCATGTAACAATTATCATAGTTAATCAAAAGTATTTTCAATCTACAGGAAGCCTACATACACTGATCATATAGTTCCAAATGATTTTGCCCATTACTTCTCCCGTAAGCATGCCACATTACATTCTGCTGCCTCTTAAATATTCCACTCAATCATCATAACTTCATTACAGAATGTAGTTGATAGAAGAGGCCGATACTTTGTGGAAGTCTAATATGATGATAAAAAAACCACTTTGCTTTCCACTAAAGAATATACATATTTATTGCCATATATATTCTTTTGTGGAAATCAAAGTGGTTTTTTGTCATCACTTCATTACAGAAGTTAGCAAAATAAAATTACTCATCATCAATGATTGATACACCCCTGCCTTAATCACGAATTTAATTAAGAACCACAAATAGAAATTATCTATACTTGAAACAACCCCTCTATAAATTAACAAATCCCATGATTTCAGATTGTGTTCAATTGCTTTTCTTGGTGATATCTCCTACAAAATATTCAATAATTTACCAAGCTCCCTAAGAGCTGCTGTTTAAACCCCCTTGCCAAACTGTTAAAGGGAAAGACCCAGGTGACATCATTTGTAAACTGGGCATTTACAAGCTCAAATGTAGTGTTGTTTACATCAGAGAAGCATTTAAATGCACCCGTAAGCATTTCAGATGTTTCAAAAATTCTGCTACCACCTCTCCTTTTGCAAATGCTTTGTTAGATATCAACCATACCAGTGATTTGATTCCCAAAGTCCAATATACTATCCATAAAGGACTTAAAATGGAAGCTCCTGAGCAAATTGAAATTATTAGAATATCAGCTGATTCAAGTGCACACCGGTACAATGAACATTTATTTCCCCACCTCCCTCTTCTACCTTGTCTGCCTTACGTCCAGGAAAACCAACATTCCTTGTAACAAGCAAACGTATCAATATGAAAATTTGAATCTTATCAATTTGTCTTCATAAGCAATTTCTCCCCTTATTATGACATCACTCTGTTAATTGGTTATGGCACAAAAGTTTACAGCATCTTACTCTTTCTGATGCCAACGATTCAGGAAAATTAGTTTAAGACAAACACAACATCCATGCCCAGGGCAGGATTTGAAACCATAATATTTGGGTTAGTTGGCAAACATGATACCCACTCAGTTAACCTGGCCGGCAAATTTGAAGCTTGTCAAAAATTTTGCTTATAGATTTCAAAAAAATAAAGATACTGAACATTGTGGTTTCCTTATGATATATCATTTCTTACATACAGGAGAAAGTGTAGAAGATAATGTGAGAAGAGAAATTGCTGAGGAAGTAGGACTAGATGTAATTAATATGGAGTATGTGGCATCTCAGCATTGGGCATTTCCAGCAAGCAGATTGATGCTAGGTTTCCATGCCACAGTGAAAAGTGCTGAAGAGAAGGTAAGTTTGTGAAATTCTATTGCACCCAAAGGGGGAATGTATGTAGTATTACAATGTATAAATGGAACACTAACCCTGGGGATGTAATGCTTTTATAATCTGAAGAAACAGAATCATTGTCTTTGCAGAAATCAGGTTGCTTTAAGGTACTGGTCATTTGGAAACTTTCATTTTTTAATATCTACAAAAGGCAAGCTAACAAGCATGATTTTTTCTGTTATACATACTTACTTGTTATGTAGCCTCAGAATCTGAAACTATATTAGCAAACTAAAGCTAAAGAAAATATCTATTATGTCTCCTGCTTCCAAAATAATAATTAATAGTCTGGAAAACAGGACAAAATATGGTTTTAGAGGTGAAAGAGGCACTAAGGAGGCAATATTCGCTTCACAAGAAATAATGGGAAATAATTGGAAATGAACAAGCCATTTGATACATTTTATTGGAAGTTACTTTTTCAGTCCATGGAAAGAATAGGTTTTAATTGGAGATATAGCAGAGTCATATTGAAACTATGTAAAAACCAAACAATGAGAATCAATATAAATGGAGTAGAAATGAAGGCTAAAATAAGGGAAGGAGTGAGACAAGGGTGTCTGTTATTGTCATATATATTCAATATGTTCATTGAGGTAAGTATAGAGGCATTGAAGGAAAAAATAAAAATAATGGTATAATAATTAGATTAGCTGATTATTAGGGGACTTTTCTAAAGAAATGAACAAAATGTTGAATGTTTTATCTAGACTGTTGAGAAAACAGAAATTAAAGGCAAATACCAAGAAAAAAAATTGTCTGTGGTAGTGAGTAAACACATCATATAAAGGCCCATAATTACAGTAGAAATTTATAAAATAGAACAAATAAAATAATGAATTAGGTTTTCACTTCATGGAAGCTCAAAAAATACATAATAGACAAAGAATAGTGTACTTCTCCACGAATTTTGTTTAAAATACACAAAAACTAGGACATTAAACAAAATCTGTGGAAAAGTACACTTATTTGTTTACAATGAAAATGAAATAATTTTGTTATGTGGTCACCAAGGATAACAGGTGCTGTGCAGAGATTGAGTGGCAATAACTAAGCAGGGCTTTCAAAATAAGAGAAACTGAAGAGACAGTTGTATAAATCTATAAACTGAAAAAATGTTGGCATAAACATTCACATGGAGTACATTGCTTTATGGAAGTGATAGTTGGATCCTCAGGAAGGAGAGTGTGTTTAAAAGCAGTGGAAATGTGGATTTGGTGGAGGATGTTGGAAATTTGCTATGCAGGAAAGAAACAAGGAGTCTTTAAAGGAAATGAGAACCCTTTTCAAAAAAATGGAAAAAAGGAATATTAAATTTTTGATCAACCTGTTTCAACAAATAGCTTTATTGTCAATATTATGGTGGGAAGGTGCTGAGGAAGGCTAAGGATTCAGAATGGACAGGGTGTGAGAATTGAGGGAGACCAAGAGTTATCTACAGTTCAAGAGAATAGCAGAAAATAGGACCATTTGGTTGCAGTGACAAGACTGGGCCTTTAGTTAAAAAATGAGAAATCTATATGACATTTCTCTTTTGAAATGTAAGAGGCACAATGCCTAGTGAGACTTTTTCTTTACAAAAACATTCAAAGATAATAGTTCACTTATTCATTATTATATTTTTGTTGCTGCCATGACTTTAATGATATCCTTGATATTAACTTAATGATAGTATTTCCCTGCTATTAGGATTATTTTGAGGGATATTTCTTTCCATTTAGATATCACTTGACACTGCCGAGCTAGAAGATGCAGCATGGTTTACTCCTGAGCAGTTGAAGGAGTCCTTATCGAGAGTTGGCTCATTTTTAGGTAAGGAGTCGGTGCCATCAAGTCATGAAGAAACAACTTCATTTCGCTGGGTTCCTCCAAAGGGAGCATTAGCCAACACTCTCATCTGCTGGTGGTTGAAAAAATTCCACAGCTAGTCATGAGGTAGTCATACAAAAATGTACAAAGATGAAACTTTGTGATTCAGCATTCAAGCTCAACTATATTTTCAATTTAATAAATTGTATGTAGATATGGAACTTAAATAATATATAACATTTGATCATTAGGGAAATCTATTTTTGTAAAAGTTATTCCAACACATTTTTCTATTTTAAAAGTGTTATGCTTCTGGGTTGTGGATACCTACATACGGAGTTATTCCTGAGGGTATTTTGTTTTTGAATAGATATGACACATTATAATATGTGAGGTGATTGAAACTCCAAGATCTGGTTCCAATATTTACTATTGGAATCAGATCTTGGTATGAAATTTTAAAAATGTATAGTGCAATCTTATGTACTTTATATTAATCGCGAGGGTAAAATTTATATATTTTGTAATTGGCAGCTAATAGACCATAGATGTCTTGTGATTTGTCTTCAGGGATGTATGAGGTAGTTATTTAAAGCTAATGGTTGCACCATATTGAACATTTATGTACATAGATGTACATAAAGTACAACATAGATGTTTTTGCAATGAATTTATAATATATAAATCGAAGTGGTTTGCCATGAATTATGCCAGTGTTTAAAATGTAAATAAGATTAAAGTAGTATTTTATACTTGACACTCATTTACTGTATAAATACTTTCATATTTATTTTTATCTCCTTGAAATGTAACTCCTGTTATTAGTTATAGTTTTTACTTCACTGATACTAAACAAAGACAGTACTGTAAAACATCAGTTACAATGTTCTGATATGGAAACTCAGTTTCGGACAAAATTAAGATGTAGTAGCTCAGATTATTATCAATTTATCCCACTTCTTCATGAAAAAAAATGTTGTGTTACAATGTGAAAGGAATGAACTAAACAATCATGATTTTTATCCATGTAAAGTAAAAATTACATTTGATACTTTTTACATTGGTGGAAATTTAGTCTGAAAAGTATTTGTGGTTAAAAATTTTACATTACCAATGATTCAATTGTGTTCACGTGAAACTGCCATTTTTATTTTTATAAATAAAATATCTTGAGAACTATTGTGATGGCATTGAAATATCGTGTTTTCCTAGCATATATATTTTAAACTACTGCCGTTATTTAAGCCTTGATTATTCAAACAATGATAAAAATGTACATTGTTAACATTTTTTATGAAAGGACACTTTTGAGAATTAATAGAATTTCATGATGTAAAACTAATATATATGCATCTTGCATAGTCAAAAGAAACTTTTTGATGTTAACCAAAAAGAAGTAAAAATTCAAAAATGAAAAGTGAGCTCAACTTTTTTTATAGAAAATTACAGATTTCCCTGTATGTATAACGCATAGATCCTGTATTAATTTTCATATAGGAATGGTTTTGTTAAATGAAAACCCATTTCTTCCTAAATAAGTCATGACTTCTAGTTTAAAGTAGGTTCTTTATGTTAAAAATTGTTGAACTTTGCCAAGTGATATTTCTTAAGTTCCATATAATTTCTTCCTGTCATTCCATATAAAATGACTACCTATTATGTATTTTCCTACTATAGCCTAGCTCATTCAACATTTTACCCTCTTATTTCTGATGTCTACCATGTAGTATCCTTTACATTTAGTTTTTCCTAATTTTTTCTCCAAACAATTCCAAAGATTCCAACCTGCACTCATCTTCTTTCCTGGAGGACTGAGTTTATATATCAGACAATGCCACATTCCTAACCATCATTTTCAATAACCTTTTACAGTCTTTGTCACAATGTTCCTTCTCTTTGCAAATGGTGCCTTAACATACATGATTTCTCTTCTATTGTATTGCTGTTGTCACTCTTTTCTTCTAAAATACTTCCTAGATGTCACTTCCTACAATGTATAACTATTGATGTCCTACGGTGATATTTAACATGATTTAATTTTTAGAAAAATCTTACTGCTTCCTTCTTTTGCAATTTTCATCCTTTGCTTCCTTTTAATCCCATACCTCTCACATTTGTGTCCAACAACTGCAATCCTTACGTCTACAAATTTGCTATCGGTCTTCACAAATCTAACAAATTATTAGTTCATTGTCTACATAGACACTTCCATTTATACCTTAACATTTCTATGCTGTGAAGCCCTTCACAATGTAAAAATACACCCCTACCTAACCCCATGACTAACCCTGCTTATTCTAATTCTCCTATTCTAATTCTCCTAATTCTCTTATTCTAACTCCTGCTCACCCTGCTTCCTTGTACTAAGTCATGCAAATTAAATATAATTTTTCCAAAAACTTTGAAGTAAACTTCACTAAGGAAACAGACTACGTATATGAATTTTACTGTGCCAATCCTTTGCAAGCACAGACATCATTAGTTTATAAGACAAACAATCGACATCAACAATCACAGTCATTGTGTATCTGAAACTAATCATTTCAGTAATAACTAACTTTGTACTGAGAGGTCCCTCTTACTTTTATGCAGAGTGCAAACAAAAGGGTAAGTAATGGGAAAATGACAGCCAAGGGAAATTAAAATCCTCATTTACAATGTAAATCACATATGTACTTGAAACGTTATCTATTTTGGCTTTTCTATTTGGTATGTCTGCAGCACATCTTGGATGATCACTACATCTCACTTCAAATTTCTTCCTGTTCTATGACCATAGTTGTCTTAAAAATGGAAATCATGAGTTGACACACACACAGTGAGGTATTTTACCATCACTAATGATAAATTTCTCACAAAGTTTCATATATAAGTAAAGTTTATTTCAATATTAATTTAATATACATTTTAGTCATAATAAATGCTGTATAAAACAGTATTTAATTCAATAAACACATTCATATAATTAAATTAACTATTCTTAGGCCTTTAGAAACAATAAAAAACTGTTTACATTGCTGAATTGCAGAAAACATCTATAAACATATTAAGTTATGAAGATGTCTGTGAATAAAAAGTAATTTTGTATACTTCTTGGAAGAAGAATAATAATATATTTCTGAAATTGGAGTTATGGATTACGCATACCTCCTCAGACTCAAAATTGTTTTTATTGGAATAGATAAGAACCTACCTCCAAATGTTTGTATTATTTCATGTTTGGGGGTAGGTGGGAGATTACTGAGATAGAATGGAACTTATAGATCCATATAAGATTGGATTAATGGAACTAATTCCATTACTTATTGAAATGCCAAATATGTTAACGGCCAAGTTATTCAGGTTTGGCATTATTGCTCAACTCTCAATAAAGAACTCTTTTGTTGATTATGCAGAATCAATCATATAAAAGTTTATAAAAATCAGCCATTTCTTCCAATGTCACTTGAAATAAGAAATGCCTGTAACTGTCTCAATGTATCAGCACTGATACTAAAATTTACTCAATGTGTAATCTATTGTGTCACATTGTGAAAGGCAATGGAATGGTTTTTTTGTTTTTTCCATCTTCATAGGTTCTTCACAGTGAAACATATGTTACTACAAAATAGAATTCAGTTGTCAAAATAAATAACACCTCAATTACTTATCAGGGCTTCTGATAGGCTTATTATGGAAAACTATAACGTTCAGAAACATCCTAACTGCATAAGGAAAGCCTCTATAAAAAGAATGATGGAAGATACTCTTCTCAAAAACTGCTTCATGTCAGTGATGTCCAAGACTAGAAAATTAACTAATTGTGGAATACATAAATTACTGAATTTTAGAGATTATCCCTGGGAATGTTCTTGCTTGTAAACAGCATGGTAGGCATTTCTGATGAGAGCGTATGGGAAGCAAGACTCGAGCAAATCCATTGTTAGGAATGGAGACTCTTGTACAATCTGTGGAAATAAAACAAAATTTGAAATGACAACCAGAAAAATAAATCTGGTTTTATGATGCATAACATATATATACGTAATAGCAGCTTTGTGGGATTGGATGCTGGAAGAGAGTAAACTGCAAAAGGGCAATTTTTGTTGAGTCCATTCCAAATGTTATTTTTTGATCTTTCACGAGTTTAGATGAACCTACTAGTTTGATATCGCACCAAATAAAAAAGAATATGATGTCCTATCTGATCAGGGATAAGGTAAATTAATATATTTTTGCATCATTCATTAATGTTACACTTGATCTCAAGAGGAGTTTGTAGGTCTCAGCCAATCTCATTTAACTCTTACCTGGGCAATGAAATAGGATTTCATTTATTCAAGTTTTAATATTTACAGGAGCTAAGAGTCCTTATTCTTAAATATTCTAAAAATACTCTAGTACCAAAGGTTTTTTCACCGTTAATAATCAATTCATAACTTTTCTACAGGAATCCAGAATCTAAATTTGAACTCTACTACCTTGGATGTAAAAATTACATGAAGTAATAGGGAAACAAGGTGGATGAGTGCTCAACATGCAATTTATAAAGGTTTAACAGCCGCACAGTTCCAAGTGAAGAAGTTTGCATGTAATGTGAGAAAAAGTTGCCACTTCAACAGCAAAAATACAATGAAAATGATATTATTACATCAGATGAAATAGTATTTATTTTTTTTACCCGATTAAAAATAAGCTTTTAAAGACAAAAAATGTTATTAAGCAAAAAGAAGCGAGAAAGAATCTTTGTTCTTTTGCCTGAAAATATGCCTTGCACTAAAAAATATAAGTTACTCATGAAAGGCAAATCAAAACATCCACACTGCTTTAAAGATATAAAAAAATTACTGGTATTTTACAAAAAGAAAACATATATGGCGAGCAAAGTATATGAAGACTGGCTATAACAGTTAGACAGCAAGTTTTTATGTGAAAAAGAAAAGTTCTATTTCTTGAGAATAATTGCCTGGCTCGCCTAAAAATATTGAACAAGACTCTCGAGGGGATCAAAGTTATACATTTGCCATCAAATATGATATGGTGTAACTGAAGAATCAAGATTGCCTTAAATGCTATGACAATGTGAAATGCTTATCCCCTTTATTATTGCTTTTTCCAATTCAAAAAGAGAAAAACTACCTAAATGGGCTGCCTGCAAGATGGTGAAATACATCAATTAATAAGATGCAACAGCAAAAATTCTCAGAAACCAATTATGTATACAGAACTATATGATATTGAGAAAACTCATAATACAGTGGCACCTTGAGATAAGAGTTTTTTGAGACATGAGCTGTCATTAGGGTCTTGAGTTACAATTAAAAATTTGAAATAAGAGCCTCTGTGACATCACAGCCAGTTGGCAGAGGGAGGAGCCACCTATCAGGTTTGTAAGTCTTGCAAGTTCAATTCACATGCTTACTCATTGCAGAAGCATTTCTGTCGTGTTGTTTCAAATTTGTTTTTTTTAAATAAAAAATTAATATCCATACACACAATAAATATACACTAATCGGCTTTGGCAATATCTATTTATTGCTTTAAATTATCTTTTATTAGGTTTTATTTTAGGTATACAAAAACTGTTCATTATAAATATATTTCTCCTAATTGAAAGCATTTAACAAAAAAATTGGAATGATTTTTTGGGGGCTGCCATGAATTAATCTCATTTCAATGGGGAAAAGTGATTTGAAATATGAGAATTTTGACTTACGAGCTCAGTTATGGAACAAATTAAACTTATATCTCAAGGTACCCCTGAACCAGAAAAGTAGGAGAATGGAAATGGATTGGATTAAATAGTGGTTCAATAATACCACCAATTTAGCACCCAAAACCTCAATTTTTTTATTAGATTTGGTAGGGACTAGGGAAGACAACATATATTTGTGCAATTCACTTTAACCCTGCAATTTTTTCTGATTGACATTGAAAGCCCTGACTGAATTCAACAAATATTTTCAATATTACCACAATGAAATAAGTTCCAAAATGCTTTTAAATTTTATTACAGTAAAATCTCTACATAATGAACTCCTGCCTAATGATCACTCCTGTTTAACGAACAATTGCTATGGTCCCGGCCAACTTTCTATGTAAATGCATCGCTGAATACTTCTAATTAAAAAACTCCCATTTTACAAAACTCCTGTTTAATGAAGTGAAATATTCATTTACTGTACTACGTTTACCTTTTCATAGCATATTTTTTTTAAACTTTGTTTTATTTTGCATGGTATTTGCCATCTTGAAATGTTTTAGAGCCAATAATGATGAGAGAGGAAAAAGCCAATCGTAACTTTCATTATAAAATAGAAAGGAATTGATACCATGTAACTTTGGCCTCATTTGCAGGAAATATGAACTGAGAAATCAGAATAAGTGGCAATGAGTGGCTGAAGGTTCACCTAAAGATGCAAATTATACTGTCTTATAAAGATGTAAACTTTGGTGACTTGGTATGAGTGTAAACATACTACAATACCTTATCAATTGTAAACCATAGTATTATTGCATTTATTAATACATATATACGGTTATTCTTCCAATTATGATTTCCTTTATAGTAGGGTTCTAGACACCTATTCATGTAAAGGTATTTTAGAATATTAGTCATAAAGACAATAATTGTGGTTGGAGTGTTTTTTATAAAAAGTTATTAATTTTTTAATATAAGCTCTCTAGAAAGTCTCACATCTCGACTTGCAACAAAATGTAATTCACACAACCACCATCTTGAATGACGAAAGCTCATGCAATCTTAGGAGTAATTCTGCTTGGCAGACCAGTTGGATTAGCTCAAAAAACTCGTTAAATGGGTAAAAATCAATAAAAAATATGAATAAACCAAAGAGACTTGGAAATTATGAACAGTGATAATAGCAATAGTCATAATTACTATAGATATTTCTATTCAACCATGGGGAAACATTTGTGAAATTTTCCATGGAAAACTATAACATGTATTGAAAATTGAGGGTTAGGTTCTATTTTCCTCAAAATTATAGTAAAAATGTTCGCATTTGTTTAAAATGGAATAATTTTCATTCTTTTAAAGGTAGAAATATTCCCTTCCACTCATAACTTTTACAGTAATTTAAAATGTTGTCCAGGGTCCTATTTCAACAGGTTCCATTCGTAATTATGTATAACTACAGTAGTTGAAAATAGTTAGGATGTGTATACATAGAATGTGTGACCATTTAAACCTTTCTTACAAATGGTCAGGCCATAAAATTAGGAGATAGACTAGAGAGGGTAGGAAAGGTGGTCATACGTGTACAAATATGTATTCTTCGCACTCGCCCCACAAGACATAGATATACATATTCCACAGCCAAGTGGCTAGTTCCCAAAAAAGGAGATTTTATTTTGTCCCTTGAGTGACGCAATATGTGATCATCTGAAAATCCCAATAACGAAGTGGCAAAATTTTGGTCCCTTGGATTTAGCTATTCAGGGGTTTTACTGTACCTTAATTTTTCCTGAATTTCTGAAAATAAAAATAGCATCCAATCCACTTTATGTTAATTCAATATTTTCATTATTCTTGTATGCCCAGTTTCTAAACATTCTGATAATAGTCCTATAAGAAATTTAATCCTGAGGGTAGCATAAGATTTCTCATCTACTCACCTGGTCAAGCAGAAGATAGACAGACTCCCGGTTCTTAATTACCTCTTTGTCTGCCTCCTGGCCAAGCCTCAACAAGCTGGATGATGCAAGCTGTTAGTTTCAAGCAGCAGAGAAAAAAATTGTAAGGATTAATATTTCATATACTGAAAGTACAATACAGCAAAAGATGTGTGATGGTACACCATACTACTTACAGCTAGGAACTCTTTCATCCTGTCTTCAATGTCACCTTGCCCACAAATGGTGAACAGAGCACCAAAAATGTTATTCACTGCTGAGGCCATGCAGTGAATGTTATTGGCATGACCTTCCAATGATGCTCTGTAAAATGAGCTCTCATTTCGTGCCAACTTGGGAATGGAAACAGCGACAAACACCATCAGCAAACACGCAAGCTCATGTTCATCCTCATCTATTTCTAAAATAGTATAGAAATTGAGATTCAAAAGGGCAAACATTCAAATAGTCATTGCAGGTCCTAGATTACTCCATTTACCGTTTTTCTGATTCTTCAGAGCAGCGACCAGTGTTGGGTCAACTTTACAGCATAATCCTGCTGCAGAAGCCATCTCAGTAACAATCTACAATTACAAATTCATTAAGCTATAAGTCTAATTGACTAAATTTTCCACCACTTCTAACAGGGAAAAGATGCCAAAAAGGATGTGAGTAAACAAAATGTAATAAATACCATAGTTAAAAAGCATTTGAAACTATATTAATTATCAAAACCTACTTATAATACCAACAAACTACTATTTACAACTGTTAAAAACAAAAATAAACTCAGTGCAAGATGTATGTGAAGACTTCACATACATCATTTGCCGGGAAAGTGTCAGATCTTATTTCAGTGCAAGATGTTCAATATTTTGTAAAACATCTGTTGGGAGGAGTGGAGTCTAAGTTACATGCACTCAAAGTCCCAGCCAATAATTACCAGTGACAATTAAAGAGCACATTATTAAGGGGAAAGAACAAGTGTATGCTAAACACAACATTGAGCTAACCATCTTATTTCTAATACATGTGTAATATCAGGTCTGATTGCTTTCAGAGGGGAGTGGAAAGCACAGTCTTATAAAGTGGAAAAGTTTACTAATATGAAGGATTCAACAGATGGATGGAAGATGTGATTTTCAGATGTAAGCAATTCATGACCAAGTGAAACGCATTGTATTTTATACATAATTTAATACACAACTTGGGTTTTGATGGGTAGCATCGTCATCCGGTGAATACACATTCACCTGATGTTGATTGAAATAATTATGTATGTGGAAATACATGCAAAGTTTCATTCAAAGAGGAATGAAAGTCAAAGGACTGATTTAATGAGATTGGAATTCTAATGACAGAAAATAAATAATTGCCTCCACAATCAATTGGGTGGATTCAGGCATGATATTGTAGAAGTTCGACAATAGAAGTTCGATAACTGGAATAAAATAACACTTTTCCACTAAAACTTCCTTTTATGGCAAGACCCGGATTTCAATGGTACAGCATTATCGTCATGTTCACAGCACATATAGCAAAGACATAAAAGTGCCAGGCTATATACACATTCTCAGTGGGGTAGGGTAAGTGTTGGTTATTATGTATGTGACAGTAAGAGGTGGGGGGAAAAAGGAGGGCTAAAGGTAATAGGAGTGGGGTAGAAAGGGATATCAAGGTGATTGGCACAGCACCATCAAGACAAATACAAAGCATATTAAAAAATCTTTCAAATCTGAGGTTTCATTTCACATTCATTCACTAAGGCTTGTGGTCTTCTTGGGCCCAGGAAAAACCCTCCCACCCCCTTCATGGAGGCAAACCTCACCTTGGGCCCATGACCACGAGCAACATGATCCTGAATGTGAACTGAAATCTCAAATTTGAAAGAGACTTTTTAATATGCTGTGCCGTGTGTACCACTTTGCGGCACGGTTAAAGTCCCGCGGGATCATAGTGCGCTGGGGGAGGCGCTAAAGTAGGAGAGTTTCGCGATTCATCGCCGGAAGGAACTTTCTTCGCCGGGA